>JAVGVS010000079.1:193829-394712 GCA_032718565.1 Distichodus sexfasciatus
AACACACAATGCATCACAGCTTGTTGTGTTTATGGCTGCAGACCTTTTTAACACTATGTGGGTGGACATAACGTTATAGTTGATCAATGTGTCTCTTCCTACATGTACAGAGGAATTTTAAAATAACCCTAACCCAATCTTACTATATTCGATGTTTAATATGTTTGTTGCTTTTCATGATTTGATCAAAGTCAAAGTAAACTTTACTGTCATCTCCACTATATTCTGTACAATTATACAGAGAGACGAGACGACGTAGCTCCAGTTTTCACAGTGCAAACAACAAAGAACAGGGAACAAAGAACAAATAGCGCACATGGAATAATTTCCATTTCTAGTTTAAAGTGTGTGTATATATATATATATGTATATACACTTTAAACTAGAAATGGACTATTAAATGTAAACTTTACACTAGAAATAGAAGTGGAAAGAGAGACAGTTGGGATGCAGTAACCTACAACTATGGTCTTGGAACTGACATTTGCAGTGAATGTGCATGAGGTTAGTAACAGTTTCAATATGAGATTCTACAGTACTGTGCAAAAGTTTTAGGCAGGTGTGAAAAAACGCTGTAAACAAAGAATGCTTTCAAAAATGGAAGTGTTAATAATTTATTTTCATCAATCAACAAAATGCAGTGAATGAACAAAAGAGAAATCTAAATCAAATCAATATTTGGTGTGACCACCCTTTGCCTTCAAAACAGCATCAATTCTTCTAGGTACACTTGCACACAGTTTTTGAAGGAACTCGGCTGGTAGGTTGTTCCAAACATCTTGGAGAACTAACCACAGATCTATAATCCTATAATCCTACAAAATAATATCATTACTACAAAATAATTTAATGACTATAATCCTACAAAATCCCTGACTTTGTGCAAGTGTACCTATAAGAATTGATGCAAGTTTGAAGGCAAAAGGTAGTAACACCAAATATTGATTTGATTTAGATTTTTCTTTTATTCGCTCACTTTGCATTTTGTAAATTAATAAAAATAAACAATCATTATTTATATTTCTGAAAGCATTCTTTGTTTATAGCTGCCTAAAACTTTTGCACAGTACTGTATATGTAATAATTCTATCAAAGGAAATGGGGCAGTGTTGGCACAATGGTCCAAGTGACTGAAGTCTTGTGCTGGTGATAAGATTGGGAACCTGAGCAAGGCTGTTAATTCCAAGTTGCTCCAGGGACACTGTGCCAGTAATTGAAAGTGGAAGTCATTCTGGAAAAGAGCATCTGTTAAACGCAATAAATATAACTTATACTTATGACAAAACATGTCTATTATGCTTCCAATTAACATAATCATCATGGCTCTAATCAGCTATGTACTGAAAAGTTGTGTGTTCAAGTTCAGCTGTATTCTATCTCCAAAACTGTGATCACTTTGTCCTCGTGGCCCTTAGGACTTAACCTCAAGTTGCTTCCTGGAGACTGTCCCTGTAATTAATGAACATAAAACACTATGAATAAGGTTACACAACGAAAAGGTTGTGGGTTCAAGGCCCACTCTGTCCCTCCACCAGAACTACCACCACGTATCTCACAGGCAGGACCCTTGACCCCAAGTTGCTCCAGGGAGACTACCCTGTAATTAAAGAGTCTAAGTCACTCTGGATGAGAGAGTCTGATAAATGCTGAAAACGGAAATACAAACAAGATAAAACAGAAAAAAGGATGCCTCCTCCAGTGAGAAATTTAATTTACATCACACAGAAAGTGTTTAGCTATTTCTTGCAGAACAGCGCTAAGTATTAGGGAGTATCAATACTTTGATCAATAATGATACACTGATTTAATGAACAATGAGCACATATAATCAATCCGTCACTTTATAATGAACACGGGGTCTATTTTTATCAAAAGAGAAATTTTACATTTAAATCTAGGGCTGAGATCAGGCATAAAAACGTCAAATGACATTTTAATTGATTGTGTAATTTGATAATTATCGATCACAGTCTCCTGAATAGAATCGAAATCGTTGCATAGCAGACTTTGTAACACAGACAGCTATCCAATTGTTGTCCGTTAAATCTGATTTAAAATTAAATATTCATATGATATATTAAATAGGATTTTGTATTGTGGTAAAACTTATAATTAACATCCCCACTGAGTACATAACACGTTACCAAGGTCACTGTTTACTATCATCTTGTTCTACACGTGACCCCACTCCACCCACAAGCTTCTTTCTGTCGGGGCGGAGGAACGAGGGATGAGGTGATGGAACAACATCACTCCGAGAGACAGCTTTTATCAGCTGAATGGGCACAGCGGACACTGGCACAAAAACCGGGCCTGAGCATTCGTCGAGACAGATTTATGCGTGCTGTCCAGAGAGGGAGAGAGAGCAAGAGAGAGAGAGGGAGAGAGGAGAGAGATATTCATAGTGCGAAGGACACTGAGACAAATAAAAAGAAAAGGAAAACGCCAGACAGAATTCCAGAGGTGCATAAACGAAGAGAAACTCCAATGAAGCGAAAACATGCGGAAAACAGGAAATAAAGAGGGAGGGGAAGAAGAGTGAGGGACTCACTTTTCTTTTCAGTGGATATGCCATGGCTGAATAATACAGCATAATCCACCCCTGCTGGGCAAGGACAAAAGACACACACATACACACACACAGTCCAGCCGTCCATGGAATGGGCACAGCAGCTCTGTCCCAGAACTCTAGCAGCACGCTAGCATATTCCGATGTGTGTGACAGTGTTCGTGTTTGTTACAGTGGTCCACTCCACACCCTTAATCATATCGGTTATGCACAGCAAACAGCTCCTGCAGGAATTACAATCTGCGGTCGGGATTTAGATCCAACTATCTCAACTATGCAGCCAGCGCCGTTCCTGGCAGTGACCCTCACTCTAAACCGGGCCTAACGTCCATCTGAAGTTAAACTACAACAACACAGCCACGGCTCTGGCCTCTCTTCTTCAAACCAATTACATTATAGAAATCTGCTCAGTCTCTCGGGCAGCTACACGTCTAATAAAATCAGAGGAGGATGAGTCATATGGAAGTGATGGGATGAGGTTTCCGGTTAGAAAGAAAGACAGAGAGAAAGAGGGAGTGAGAAAGGCAAGGAGAAAGAAGAGAACATTAAGCACATCAGCTAAGAGGATGTATTACATGATGAAGGTGTGCTGTATTGATCTCACACTTTCCCTGCTGTGCTGCAGACCAGCTAGATGCAAAGGCATGCAGGCGATCAAGCAAATAACTGTGTGTGTGCATGTGAGAGCAGGTTTTAGGTATTTGTGAGGACCTGACTAGACTGTCCATTAAAATCCGGGATTTCTCCAATGTTTTGTATGCCAGGGCCAGTCCGGAAAAGCTCCAGCATTTATTTAAAAAATACTTTTGTTGTTGAGGTTAAGTTGAATGTTAGGTGTGAATTATGAGAGTCAAGAACCTCACAAAGATAGCGAAATGTACTTCTGTGTGTGTGTGTGTGTGTGTGTGTTTGTGCAAGAATGCATTGGTAAGAGGGAACAGAAATATTTTCCACATCCTGGTGCTGTCTCGTTTCTAAAACAGGAATGAAGGAAGCATGCAAAAGACATTTCTCATTTTGCCGCGTTAATCATTCATTCCACTGGCGTCCTTTCGCTTCCACCCTGGCCAGAGCTGGAGATGGTCCCATCCTTCCTTAATTCTATTTGATTCTGATTCACAAGGGCCCAAGTGCATTAAATCAACATCAATCCAGTTAGTGTATGATGTCAGTGTTTTGAATGTGCTTGTGTAGACAACTGGTTATTTTACCCAGTAGAAGTTTTTCAATATAAGACATTGAAATAATTCAACCCCCACTTAAAAACTACTTACTTACAAACAAAGCATCAATCAATCAATCAATAAATCTACTCGAAAATGTTCCTTAAACAGTCTTATACAGACTATGCGGCAGTTGCTGTGACCAGTTCAAGTAATCCACGAACACGTAAACTGTTAAACCTCTTAGCAAGTTGGCAAAACGCCAAATAATTTAACAAAAGATTTCATTTACAATCATCGCATTACACTATTAAACAACACGTTACACTAGTCAAGATCCAACAGTCAAAATCTTTAGATTATTATCATTTACTAGCATTTCGATCATGTTAAGGAACAGTCTAAAATGACTTTTGCATATGCCGTGGTAAATATTTCACAAATTTCACATTAACATGCAGCAGTGAGGCTGTAACATGATAACATTTGCTGCATAATCGTTGTACGGCAAAAACAAAGTAAGTGTAAGATCCCGACCCAGACCGAGAGAGGAATCCACTTCTCCAGAAAGGCCATCTGACCAGGACTCCAGTTCCAGACCTTCACAACGACCCCAGTTTACCAGATCAACGTCACCAGAATTGTAAGCCAATCACATTCCCAGAACCTGTATTTAAGGCCTTCCATGTACCACCATTTCTTGTGAAGTATTGTCATGCCTAGTGCTACATACCGAGCGTTCTTTGTGTTTGCCTGCCTCCGTTTTGACCCTTGCTTTCTGTTTTTGGATTACCCCTCTGCTTCTGGCGATTTGGATTTGTTTGTGTTTTTTGGTTCTGACATCTGATTGAATAAACTCTTTGTTTTTTGTCAATCTACCCCTGTGCCTGTGACCTGGTTCTGTCGACTCTGTGTTTGGGTTCACCTGCCGGTTGTTACAGTAACTTTCTTTGAGAACCTGCTAGATAAGTGCCATGGGCAGTCACCTGCTCTTTATAATACATTATACCTGCTTCCACACGGCCACATTATCAGCATGATACCCAGATCTACTTCAGAACTTTCACTGTAATCATTTTTGTCCATGAGGAGCCAAATCATATATCGGTATTTTTTGGCTTGCTATATTCCCTAAATATTACAGGATATATTTTTACTGGTACATGTGCTAAATGTTCACTTATAAGACAAAGTCACGCGAGATCACACGCTCTGAAAACACAAACTCTGGATTATATCCAGTAAATGGCTCCGCGCAGATGGTAACTTATCTCACATTTTATCTATTTCTTATCTTTGCCCTTGTTCGCATGACAACCTCTTCGGTGCTACGTGGTTTGCGTTTCTCATGTTGCATCTGCATATATAAATAAGGCATGCATCAATCAGTTAATCAATAAATATCCCCTTAAATGTTTTTTTACATTTTAGGTGTCATTTTTTCAAATCATATAATATGTATATTATAAACTCAATAAACTTAATATGTATATTAAAACTCAACATCTGAGTTACCTGGCAGAGAGAGGTTTAGTCACACCAGGTAAAGTGTAAAAACACCAGAGATTTGGGGAGAAAAAGGTCAAACGATGCTTTAGCAGCCCAGAGACTCACCACTGAGACAAACACACACACACACACATCCTGACCCACGCTGCCACCTCGGGGTCAGACTGGAAGGTGTGACGGTTATGCCAGGAATAGCACCAAATTTTATCAGTCATTGCACTCATAATAACTGGATTTTCTTGATTCAACAGTTTTATTTATCACATGCTGAGTTTTGTAGAGGTACAACTTGAACTGAGAATCTGATCTCCTCCAAGACTGGAGCTAATAAAAAGAAGGATAAAAGTAAAATAAGCAATAAAAAGGTAAGAAAACAAAAATTAAGACAATTGTTAGCAAAAAGAATTTGGTCTGTATGTTAGTAGGTTTAACTTCTTCTTCTGTATCCTGGCTAAGGTTCCTCTATACTCCCTACATTATGATTTCATCAAATTTTTGCACAATTTTTGCACTGCCTCTACTATTTGCACAACCGTTAAACATGTATATATCACAGGTCACTTTTTAACTAACTATATCTGCACACATTATTGAAAAGTATTGCACAGAATGGTTCTCCAAAAATGCTGCTATAATATCTGTACAAACTTAGATTTCAGTCAGACCTTTTAAGAATACACTTCTATTAATAGACTGGATATCGTTATCTTTCATATTGAAAACTGTCAGTCAATTTCCACTTCTAGCTTAAAATGTATATTTTGTGTCCTATTTATTTATATATTGTTTATTCCATGTGCCCTATCTGTTCTTTGTTCTCTATTTCTTGTTGCACTGTGTAAACTGGAGCCACGTCTTCTCGTCTCTCTGTATATCTGTACAATATATAGAAGAGATGACAATAAAGTTTACTTTGACTTTGACTTTTTTGCACATTTAGCTTTCATTACAGTGTAAGAAATAGTTCAAAACAGAAAATCTGACACTCAATAGTATGTGCTGCTGGCTATATTTATATAATTACTGACTCCAGAAATTATTACTGAAATAATATTAATTTTCTGAGATTTGTTTTAATTTCTTCTGGTTGACCCCTTTCATGAACACTGTGGTATATAAAGTTGTAGGAGGATATTCATTATTCATGAGGTCAGGCTACCTGATACATAAGGGTTTTTCTCAGGGGAATATCTTACATATCGCTATCATAAATCCCATAGATTCCTGCTTTTGAACACTGAGTGTGTGTGTGCGTGCGCAATTGCGAAAGTGTTTAGAAGCTTTGTACTTGTCCATCTTTTACAGAAACCAGCAGATTCAAAGAAAGCAGAGATGTGAGACATTCTTTCCTACATGTAATGTGCACTTTCTTACTTATTACTCTGTGACATAGACGGTGAGATTATTAAGTTGTTTAATACCTTAAAAATGTGTTGAAAACGCCAGCATGTCAAACTATTAAAAGTTGTGTGTTTTTCAAGTAAATAACTTCACACTTCACTGCTGCTATTTTCTTTGTCATCTTTCATCTGAGCTAATGGACCAATTAAGGCAGGAATGGAGGGAGTCAGACTAAAGACATGACAGGAATGAGAGACACACATGGTTTTCATTTTCCCATTTCTGTACTTTAAGACACAAATCCTTTAAAGAGCCCTTGGCTCTCCACAAATTCTATTGTAATAGTTACTTCACTTCAAAATTATTCTCCAGTACAAAACCTGAAAGCCTACCCAATACGCAAGGACAACTGTGTGTTGTTTCTTTAACTTGGTCATATTGTCTGATCAAAAACATGCATGAAACATGTAAATGTGCACATTCCTCAGGGTTACAGTAATAGAGCGCCTTCTTAAAACAGCAGCCTTAAGTCTGATTCATTATGACACTTTTACTGGGAATATGACCAAACTATGATAGAAAATAAGCAGTGTTTAGTTTGGGGGAAAATTATGTCTTGGAAAAAAAAATCATGTTTCTCATCAAGGTTATCAATGTCTTATTAAAGTCTCAAAGGACAGATTTGTAAGCTTCACCAGTACTGCAATTTAGCCACTTAAAATTTAATTTATTGCTAAAGTTTTTACTATAGTCCAGATGTTATTGGTACTTGTGGAGGTTAATTTTTGTTAAGATTTAGGGGAATCAGATTAGAGAATAGTAAAACACAGACTACATAGAAATTACAAAAACATTTTCCTCAACAAAAATGTTTAAAAAGCATCATTGTAATGTTTTTAGTGTGGGTTCTCTTGTGTTACTGTCTACAAATTAATGCGTTATTTGCATGTGCATGTAGACATGTTTTTCTTCTAACATACTAAAAATATATTTAATATTTTATAGACTTTTATATAAATAAGCCCTTTTGAGCTTCATGCCTCTTCTCGCACTGTACAGTATTTAAGAGATACTAAATTCTGTTGTAATTTTTCAGTATTAACGTTTTGACCTTTCAGTTAAAGTAAAACAAGGCATAACACACACACACACACGCACGCACAAACTTACAACTATCTTTGTGGGGACATTCCACAGAGTCCCATAATGACTAGATGTATATAATTCTACAGCTAATCCTAACCCTAACCCTAACCTCAGTAACTAAATGCACATCTTTTACCTCTTTTACTTTCTCAAATAAAACAAGCACATTTTCTATAGTCATTTTCCCTCATAGGGACCTTTCAAATGTCCCCACAAAGCCATAAAAACAAATAAACGTGATTTTAGGGGACAAAAAGGCCCCAAAAGGTCCCCACAATGCATATGAACATGGTACACACACACACACACACAAAGTCAGTCAGTATCAAGGTATAACCCCCTGCACAAAGAGAAATACACACAGCACTCAATCACTTTTTAACATCCATTATACATTCCAGACAGAAAGTCTCCCATTTCTCAATTCAGTATAGATTACTACAAATGATGATCTGATTTTTACTCTACGCTTCATGAGATTATCAAGGTTTCCTCTGGGACTGAAGAAGGGAAATAACAGGGGAGAAAAGTGAAGGAGGGGATGGGTTTCCTCAGTTCCTTCCCAATATCCCCTACCAAGTGTGAGCAAATGACCTCTAGAGGTTGTGCTTAATGTTAGTTAATCTCGTAAAATTTGATGTAATGCATTGCCAAAGGCCCAGTAAGGTGCATGCATCAGAAATGAAGAAAAGGGTGACCTCAAGATGTAACGTGCCATTCTGAAGCAAACATATGACAAACATAAGTCAGAGTCTTTCTGATTTTGTTGTTGAATTTTAATTTCTGAACATTGCACAAAGTCGTAAGCAACAGTTTTTGATTTTGTCATAAAACTATGCAATGAAATGAGAATTTGTGACTCAGCTGTTTGTGTACATGACTGTGCAGTAGTCACAGACCTGCTCAATATTAGATGTGGTTATAATCTTATGGCTGATCGGTGTACAGTATATCGTTCATGTCATTTTTATTTATATTTTCATCTTCAGAAATGGACTGAACACTCTAAATTGTAAAAATGTAGTATCTCATTGAACCCTAACACTGGTGACTCTTTCTGTATACCTACTTAGATATAGCCATGCAACACAACATGTGAACATCGCAGTTTAGTTTTTATTGTTATGAATTTCAAAGCTCTAATTTAAAATCCTATTTCTTGTGACAAGGTACTAAGTAATCACTTAACCATGTCAATATCAGACAAGACTAAAATGGCCAGCACTAGTGTGTATACACAATATAATTCATATCAATATTCAGCAGAAATTAGCAATACATTAAACTCAAAAGGAAGATATTAAAGCCTTATTTAGGGCTTGTAAAGATAAGCCTCCAAAAAACAGAATCTCCCAGCCCTTTAACACTAAATGTCTCTTCATTCAAGTAGAAATAATTTTATAAATGGGAGCACTTGGGAAGTGGAGGGAAAGAGGAGGTTGAACTACATCCTGACTTTGTGTCAGACAAGAGTGAACGAATGGTGGCTGGAGGAATTCCTGTAGGGCTTGAGATAAGAGCTTCCCAATTTAGCTACTGCTCTCTGTGTAATATAAGGAGAGTTTATGAGGATTAGCCCCTTATCATGGAAAGCTCCCAAAAATAAAGAATCTTTTAATTTAAACACAAAATAAACATAGGAATTATTATCTGAATGTGAATATACATTGTATACCATTACATATGGAAAGAGAAATTTTCATAAATCATACTTAAAGTGTATTATTATTATTATTGTGAAAAAAATTTATGTCATATATGCCTTACAGATGTACTGTGTTGCTAATTACCCTACTGATAAAAGAGCGCTGTATTGTATAGGGGTGTTGAAAATAATGACATAATCCATGCATTGCGATGCAAACGAGTACGATTCTGCATCGATGCAGTGGCATACCATAATCCATTATATCATAATGACATTGCTTGGTGATTTTCTGGACGTGGCATTAAAAAAACTGGTCACATAAAATTATTAAATTATAATAAAAATGATGTTAGTACAGCTGTTTAACTGTTTAGAGTGTTTAAAAAAAGATGGCTCACACTCAGAACCTTCCGAATAAAACTTTACCATTGTTATACATTGTCATAACAACTTTAACATTGTCATACATAACTAGTTAGTCACCCTCACACGACATTAGGGTTTGGATAACAATTTTTCCAGTTTGGATCACATTTTTCAGTGGGAGGGATCATTTTTGGATCAGCACAAAAAGGGCAGTGTAGAAATTACATTTGTTTCCCATTTATTCCTTAAAAAGTAAAGTAAGGAATGTTTGCCCCTATATATATATATATACAGTATATATATAAAATGTGGAAACACCTGGAAAATGCTGCAGAACATTTAGATATCTGTATATACATAAGGGGGCAGTTCGCTAGTCGAGGATTAAGTCTAGTCCTAGACTAGTTTTGAGTTTGAATGGCAAATCTCCATTGGTGCTATAACCAAGACTAGGCTTAATCCTTGAGCAAGAAACTATCCCTAAAACTAGTCTAGAAGTAGGCTTAATCCTCGACTGGGAAGTTGGCCCTATGGGTATATTAAATAGAAATTATCACGTCAAGTGAAAGTGAGTGATTGTTTGTCATTGTGGATATATCACAAAAAAAACTCAAATGAAAGGAGGTATGAACTGGACTGTGTATTTAAACAAACATTACACTCCTAATAGACATACATGCTGGAAGTTTTAAAGCTTTTCTGCTCCTCCAGTAGTTATGCCTTTAATATACATTCCTGTCAATACAACTATTTTGTCTGTATCTTTTCACAGCATCTCCCTCAAGATTAAGGCAATTTTTTGTAGCAGCAGCAACTAATCTGTATCACATAAATGTGACTCTGCACAGCAAAACCAGTCGCTTGTCGCTACGGAGGTTTCCGAGAAAAACGAGCGTTTATGTTGCGTGGGGTAAAATTCTGGATTTTTTGTTTTTAGTGTTTTGAACCAGTGGAAGGTCTATACTGTACTGCTGTGAATAAATTTTGCTGAAAAATGTTCTCTTTCCATCCTAAAAACGTGACTTTCTTGAGGTGAGGAATTTAATTCCAGCAGAATGTTAAAAGTTTGTGTTTTGACCGCTCTACTTCAATATTTACGGTAAATCCACTGGTTGACTAGCGTGAAGATATTTCTCCGGAATCCATCTTCGTCTCCCGAGTTCAGTTAACCTAACGCAGGTAGGCTATCCGCGTGGCTGTGAATGCAGCGTAGGCTACCGTAAATGCAGACGTAGCCGCGACCGCACCAAGCGTCTGTGAGCGCTACGTCGATGGTCAACTTCAAAGGCAGATTTCACTTGGCGTGACAGGAGAAACCCGACTCCTTTGAATGTTGATATCTCAGCCATATGTCGTCCGATTCATTCGATATAGGTATCATTTTGAATTATTATTTTGATTTATGCCCTTTCATGAAAATATAATAACTCAATTTTGAAAATTTGCAACCAGCGACTGGTTTTGCTGTGCAGAGTCACAAATATACTTAAACGTTGCAAGTAATCTGCAGTTCACACACGTCTGGAGCCGTGTAGCCTGGTCATCCCCATCGTTACATCTTATACATGGCCACTGCTGTTTTAAAGCTGAAACAAAAGAACGACAGAAAGATTTTTTTCTCATATTCCCTGGATATCAGATCTCTGCAGCAGCCTCAATGTCCCCAGCTCCGGCAAATGCGATAAGGATCAGTATGTAACCGCAGGCCTGGAGCCCACTGTCAGCCTCGGGTCAGCGGTAGAGCAACAGGTGGGACGAGCTGCAATGTTTCGCTTGTTTGCAGCTGGAATGCACAGCTCTGGTAGCAAGCGAAATCTGTAGCTGGGTCAGTCAGCACAGAAGAATTTCTTCGCAGACGGAAGAAGGAGACGGCGTTCGAACGTGGGTCTGTTTCATGGGGCTGTGGGACTGTTTATCTCTGATGAGAACAAGGCCGTGTCTTTGTTCCATTGGTGCCTGAAAAGAGCTCATTCACACAGACTCGCACTCACGCAGCATCTGGGCAAGGCACAAACGTGAACAAGGCTGTCTGTTTCCCCTTGCACATTACTGATCGGTGTTAACAGGCTTGCAGGGCTGAACCATACATAGAGCCCTGGTGTTCCAATGTGGATGCAGGACATGCAATAAAATAAAAACATTTATTTCTACTGCATGCTCTGTATATCTGGTTCCGATCTGGTTCTCATCAGATATCTATTAAGACTTTCAGGAGCTGCCTCAGAGCCAGACTGATGAATCAGGATTACAGTATTAACCTGATGCACACTAATTGCAAATAAATTTTACAAAAGCAACTAACAACAAAAGAGCAACATATAGGTTTTTTCCTCACAAGCCACCAGACGTCTCAGTACACTGTCTGCCCCTCCATCATTAACCTACTAAACTACTGCCTCACTGTAGACTGCAGTACACACCAATTTATGCCTTCGTCTTTACCTCCTGATACGAAATCTGTGTTGTTGGTTAAGAGAAATGCTGTGTCTCATGCACAGTACAATGTGGTTCATATTCATAGTCAATTTATAAATGTGTACTCTTTTTACCTTTTAAACTGCATTATGTTTTGTTATCTAAATATTTATTTAAATATATATATATATATATGAGCACATCCAATAAAAAGTTAAATGTTATAATCTCTTATTGGTCTCAGTCGTATATTGGTCTAATCTGCATTAGAGTTGTGACCCTTCATTAGTCCCATGAGTTGATTTTATTATGATTATTAGGTCAACGATTCGATTTGATACGATATCTTGATGCATCACGATGCATGCCATCAATTTTTCTACATTACTTAACATTGCCCACAGATTGGGCAGCCATAGTTGCTACCGTGGTGTTTTTTTTTTAACTTGCATTCTTATGCCCTAGCCAGAAAATCACCAAGCAATGTCATGATATAATTCAGGGGTTTTCCACTGCTTCTGTTCGAGGCACTGTCACTCAGATTAAGCAGTCTGAGTGTGGGAGGGAGTACTTTTTGTATTACTTTTTAGATATTTGCATTAAATTCATTATTCATAAAGATGCCCAAATCATCTGGAAATGTATTGAAAAATGATAAAAGGAATAATTTTTAAAAAATGATTTCAGCAGTGAGGGCAGCATGGTGGTGTAGTGGTTAGCGCAGCTGCCGCACAGCAAGAAGGTCCTGGGTTCGGACCCCGGGGACGGCCGTAGGGCCTTTCTGTGTGGAGTTTGCGTGCTCTCCCCGTGTTTGCGTGGGTTTCCTCTGGGTGCAGTTTCCGGGTGGGTTTCCATTAGGGGGCAGCAGACAGCTGGTTGAAAACCTCTGTTATAATTGATTATGGTCTGCCTTTGCTTCGATGCAGAATCGTCCACGTCTGCATCGCAATGCATTGATTATGAGATTAATTTTAACACCCCTAGTCTGCATTAGGAAGGTTGGGAAGGAAATGGAATGTAGGCTCTGTGTGAGAGCAAAGCACAGAATTGGAGAGAAGATCCATGTCAATGCAATGAATTATCACCTCTGAGCTGGTGTAATCTAATTCTGAAAGAAATGTGCAGAAGGCAGGTCTGTAGTTAGTAGTGGGTGAAAAAAAAAGTTATTAGATCTTAATGGAGCTCCTAAAAATGGAAATGAACTATTTAAAGACAACTACCTGATAGTAATTAAAACATCTTTAAAACTAAACCCAAGATTGCACTAAATAGAGTCACTGCTTGCTGTGATTTCATGTGAACAAACTCATCAAGCAATCATACTAATTAGAATCCCACGTCAATATCTTAAATGAAAGTTCAACCTAAGTTGAGTGTTCTTCCCAACAACCCAAAGAGGCATCACCTTATCAGAGCCTTCCCATCACATTCTTCCAACATTTCAATAGCTGTCCACAAATCACCTGGACTAGCTTGTTGGGAAGTGCTGACCTTTCTGGCCATTTCATTCCAAATCATCTCAGTGTGGATAAGGTCAGGTGCAGAATGTCATTTTTCATATTTCCTTAGTCTTCCATATACTACAAAGTTCTGATAGAGCTTAGAGTCATTGTTTCATTACATTTTAAGAATCATAAGAAAGCATGCTCATTTTGTGGTGCATAATTATATATGTTATATACAATTATTCACAGAAATACATCCTAGGGCCAGATATTGGCAGAAGCTTTACTAGAAATTACTTAAACTTGAAAATATGTATAGTTGTAAGTTACATACTGTTAATAAAACAATCTTTTACCCAAAACGGGGTTCCAGGTTTTTAATTCAGATTCATGAGAAGAAATTTGAAGCTGAAACACCACAAAGGAGATAAACTACTGACTTCTATATTAATTCCCTTTAATCCACAAATGTATGATATTTCTTAGCGAAGTAATCACAGAGAACATTTACATATAACACTTGAGCAAGCATATAACAGTGAGCGAGCCTGTATATCAGTACAGATTTTGTTGTCAGTTCAATCTGTCAGCTTTCCACTACCCCTTAATTTCACCACTAGTCGCTATCTGACCCCACACCCCATACAATCTATTTACATGGAAGGTCATTTTTAAAACAGTAGCGACTCTGGCATGAACCAGTAACATTGTGAATATGTGTTTGACCTCAAACTATATATGGCATCTATACATGGTGCTTCTTAACTGGTGTGGTGCAAGCCAAATTGTAGAATACTGGACCAAGAAGCTGTAGATTCAAACCCAGCTCTATTATACATCCAGCTCTACCACTTTGGAGCCCCTAAGCAAGATCAATATTTTGTTTATTTACCAAATATATGTTACACTCTATGGAATTTTTCATATTGAAACTGTTACTGGCCTCACGCACGTTCAGTGTAAAAGAACAGTCCAAGACTATAATTGTAGGCTGAGGACCGCATCCTAATTGTCTCCCTTTCTACTTCTAGTTTAAAGTGTATATTTTATCTTCTATTTATATATTGCCTATTCTATGTGCCTTATTTGTTCTTTGCGCTGTTAAAACTGGAGCCACGTCGTCTCGTCTTTCTGTATACTTGTACGGCATATAGCAGAGATGTCAAAGTTTACTTTGATTTGACTTATGCAGTGAAATATTTTACATGTAACTCTCGAGTCTGTGCAATAAGAAAACAGTAGAATTTGAAAATAAAAAAGCAATAAAACTATAATATGGCTATATGGTTATATAGGTATTTACATTGGGAATATGACACATAAATGGTGGATCACGACGGCAGTATACACTACCAGTCAAAAGTTTGGACACACCTTCCCATTCAATGTTTTATTCTTTATTATCATGACTATTTACATTGTAGATTCTCACTGAAGGCACTATGAATGAACACATATGGAATTATGTAGTAAACAAAAAGTATGAAATAACCCAAAACATGTTGTATATTTTGGATTCTTGAAAATAACCATCCTTTGCTTTGATCACTGCTTTGCACACACTTGGCATTCTCTCGATGAGCTTCATGAGGTAGTCACCTGAAATGGTTTTCCAACAGTCTTGAAGGAGTTCCCAGAGATGCTGAGCACTTGTTGGCCCTTTTGCCTTCTCTCTGCAGTCCATCTCATCCCAGACCATCTCGATTGGGTTTGGTCAGGTGACCGTGGAGGCCAGGCCATGTGGCGCAGCACTCCATCACTCTCCTTCTTGGTCAAATAGCCCTTACACAGTTCATTCATAGTTTTGATGCCTTTAGTGAGAATCTACAATGTAAATAGTAATGAAAATAAAGAAAAAACATTGAATGGGAAGGTGTGTCCAAACTACCAAGACTGGTAGTGTATTTGATACTAGATAGTGACCGAAGTTCAAATGACTGATGTGCCAGTGTGCTGAGGTAATATTAACATTAAATGTTGACAACATAGAATATATATATGTATACAATATTCACATTCAAACTTTTTTTTTTTGAATTATCAGCATTGTGGAAGCTTTTGATGTGTGTGAATCCTAATAGCCTGAAGATAGAAACTTCTGAGTCTGTCCCTCAGCTTTTGCAGAACTTCTTACCTGAATTCAACAGGCTGAACGGACAGTGCCTGTGTATATTGCCATATCACTATTTTAAATCCAGCTCATGGGGATACGATAGAGAGTGGGGAAATCCTGAATTCCTACTATGAATGTGGGCTAGTTCTAACCTTGTGCCTTAGCGTTAATCTCTCATCTCCCAGATTAACTAAAGTAATTAACATCTGACTGGTTCAGCAGTGTTCTCATCCTGATCTGAACTCTGAGAAACCAATCCTCAAATACCCCGCTGTAACCTTCTGGAGAGATAGGATAGGATTAACATACTGAGCAATACACATTTTACATTTATGGCATTTAGTAGATACTCTTATCCAGAGCGATTTCCATTTACTAATTTCAGAGAGATTCTCTCTGAGAGCTACTTGTGCATCTAATCAAACTTTCTACTTTGGAAAGTGCAACGGTTTATGGAGGACAGCATGACATTGCAAAAAGCTGCTAAGGAGGGTGAGATGGAAAGACACAGATAAAGACTCACTACCATCAACCCTGCCCGTAACAAACAGGATTCCTCCTATACTAAACATGAAAATATAGCAAAATGGAAAGTAACAAAATGTTGCCTTGTTTTTAAAATTCACATTCTTGCTTAAAGAGTTTGAAGTTAAGGACAGATACTATATAGTCCACAGAAAGATACTAGAGCTTGACCAATGTAGGATTTGTAAGACTACAACACTTGGGAAAAGAAGAAATGATAGACAACATGGTCATTGATCTTTCTTTTTTCACATTAAACACCTAATATTAACAAAGTTTTGTCTTACATATGTGTAGTTATTTGGCTCTTCGTCAAGAAGATAATGAAGATAGCAACAAATAAATATACATTTAAATAAACATTTCATATCAAATTCATCAGCTATCAGCTCATTTCGGATGATTAAACTGGCATGATTCAGCGGTCAGTTTCTTAATAGACTTACGGTTTATCTGTAAAATCATAGTGCAGTGAAGCGTTGTTGACTGGACAAATAGGGGATTAAAATCTGGGGCTATTAAACTAACAGTGCTGCTACTGTTGGGTCCCTGAGCCCTGATCTTCCTAAAGTTGCTTCAGGTAAACTATCATTAGGAATATTTATGACACCCTGGATTAGAGAGATTCCTTAACGCTGTGAAATGTAGAAAACAAAGATACTGGTGTGTATTTGCTTGCAATGTGCAAATAAATACAAACAGTGTATCCATAACAGAAAATTTGGCATCTACAAAAGACTGTTCAGTGAGGTACAAGAAAATAAGCAGTTGCAGGTTTGCAGGCTGGACACTGCAACCAACTGCTGGATTTGACATGTAATAGGGAAAAATCCTCTACATTGGCAGATGGCTATGACTTAACCGTGGGACGAAATTGAAAACAGCACTGAGCAAATTTAAACTATTCATTCCTTTCAAAAATGTCCAGCCCAAACTATTTCTCAAAAATACATTTTCAAAAAAACACATTTTAACAATATATTCAAGTGAATATTAAGTGGATAAACGAAGCAGAGGAACACATGCAGTATGGCCCTTTCTACTTCTCTCTTACACTTTCATTCATCTTCATCTTTTCTCTCTGCATTATTTAATTCTCCGGCTCTCCTCCTCCTCCTCTCATCTCATCACTCTCTATCTTGGACCGAACTACACTGGGCAGGATATCAAATCTCAAGCTCAGCACACAAGACCCGCCAACCATCTTGAAGGCTAATATTTTGACCCAGTGCTGCTTAATTGCATGACGTCATCCACCTTTAGGGTGGAGAAGATGTCTCCCATGCCCTTAGTTGTCCTTCCCCATTCTCTTTCTCTCTCTCTCACCCAACCCCCGTCTCAGCTCTTTGCCAGTGATTTTGTCAGTGAGAAACTATTATAACTGAGCCGGATATGGAGGCAGATGTCCTCCACGGGAGCAGATCTGGTGACCAACGTCCCTTTATCTTGTCTGTCTGTCCTCCGTCACTGTTCACACACAGTTTGTCCAACGTATGGTGTACGGCCTGACCAATAAATCTGTGCACTGATTTTTAAATATGACCTAATTAATTAAAGTTAAACCAGTAGCAGGACTTGTTATGGCCAATAAATGACAAAAAAGAGAGACAGGAGATGGATCCTTCAACCATGTTTAAGTGTTGTTCTTGCACAGTTCATCAACTTGAGGTTCACACGGAAACTCAACTGCGTCTTTTTTGGGTTTACATTTATTTGGATTTATCAAAGCATGAATACATCTCAATAAAAAAATAAGAATATCAGACAACATATCATGATCACATATTGAAATCCTGCAATAAATGCATATAAATACCTAAATTGGACAGGCCCTAATATAAGTCTGTGTGTGTGCGTACACCCATGCATGACAAACATGGCGGCAACATATTCTCGACAGACGGCTCTGATAAACAACCTGCTGCTATGGAGCCGCAGTAACATGCCTCCCCCTGGTGATCTGGGCTTTCCGGCGATCCTCTCACCTGCTGCACTGCCCAGTTCACACTCATAAACTCACACTTAAGTCTTCAAATGCACCTCCCCACTTCCTAAACACTCAAACTGTGAATGGAAATACATGGTTCTGCATGGTTCATTTACAGTGATCCCTCATCTGCCTACAAAGAAAAATCAATGGCATGAATAAAACAATACCACAGATCTCATATTACTGCCACCACACGCTGATATAAATGCAGCCACATTTATGGAAAAATAATGAGATGATACAAAGTGTCTGACAGTAGTAATACAAAAGGTGTGGTCCCACAGACAGTTCGACACAACGCTTTCGAAAATGCTCTATATCTTGACCTTACAAAGGTGATAAAAGCCCAAATTTTAGAATTTACTGTTTGAAGCAGGTGCATCTCTATACAAATCAAGTCATCATGAGAGACCCTACATAAAGACATGCAGAAGCAAGACTGGGCAGGCCTGTCCTAAGGGAAAATGTCTCTTACACTCTTGGAGCACAACAGTGCTCGTTCGTGTTTTAAACAGAAATTGCCTCTAATCGGTAGAGATGTTACAATATTTCATCCTGGAAAAATTATGAATTGTGGATGCTTTATCAGTTTCACATTTTGAGCTTTTTCACTGGAGTTAGTACAATAAAGAGAAAACATCAACAAAATGCTTTGAAAAAATAAAACAAACAGTAAGAGTTAAATAAAGACAATGGTAAGAGTTAGGGCCTTATTTTATTTTCAGTCTTACTTCGTTACAAAATAATGTGATTCCAAATGATTTAACTGTATTGTTACAGCCCTTAGGCCAGTCAACAGGCAGTTTAACTCATGTCTCCCACTGTTGTGTAGAGGCAGGCTCATTTTTGTTCCCAAAACAAAACCAATCATGTGCAAACAATAAAAGGTCACCTCTGGTAGCTCACACTTCCAACAACTGGCCACTGGAAATACACCAACCTAACCTACAGCTGCAGATAATACACAGCTATTCCTGGAGTGGGACCATACAAAGTGATGAGTGTGCGACAGCTCAGCCTACAGAAACAGCATTAAGTTAAATATTGAATTGGCTGACACTGATGCTCTAAATGTGACGTTTCAATGAGTCTAATGCATAAAGAAAGAAAAGCGTCCTTACACGTAACTTTATGTTTAATGTATGTGGATTGAACGACTTCAAATTGCAAACAGTAATGACACCGTCCTCAATAACGGAGAACCTCAAACTCACTTAAAATTGTATTCCCACTGCAGCTATGGGAAAATGAAGATTTTCAGAAGGAAAATGGTTTTTTTTTTTGTGATATTCAATAGTCTCCCCTTTACAGACATGCCCACTAAATTCGACCCACTCATTTAAACGCGAAACCACAGATTTTGCATGAAGTATATGTGAATTCTGCATTTTCTTATTGAATATTCCTGCATTATAGTTACTTAAACGTAACTAGCACTCTTGAGTATTTTGAGTGAAAACTACTAATAAAAGTGTAAAAAAAATAGTGCCTATGCAGAAGTACATTTTAACACGAGTACTTTCACTTGTAATTGAGTATTCATTTTAGCAATGTTAAGTGGAGGAGAGAATACCGAACATTTGTTTACAAATACAAATTCATATTCAGTAACCCTTCCTCCGCTTCTTACATCCTTGCGTAACGTTATAGGTTCACGAACCCCAAGTCATAATCTTCATCATCACTTCATAACGCAAACGCAACGTGCCCTTTTCTTTCCGCTTTCTCGCGACAGTGTTGACAAACTCCGCGTGGCCCCGTCCCAAACCGCTCACTGACCTCCGCGCGCGTGTGTGTGTGGCGCGTGTGTCGTTTCCAGGCGCCGCTGCTGCTGCTCAGTATAAGGACCGGGAGGCTGCCCGCGACTTTGACGTGTTGACCCACCTGGCTAACGGGCTCCTCTGTAGCGGTTGGGGACGGAGTACCGACACCGGACGAGGCGAGCGGTGAAGCCATGACTCCGGGTCACGTCCAGTCCGGTTTCAGCTCACGCCAAAGACACTTAACTCCGGTTAAAACGACGTCCCGGACGGTGCACGGTTCATTGTGGCGCGTTTCGGGCTCTGCTGCGCGGAGTGTGTCTCCCTGGAACAAACGGTAAGTCCCGGGAGCAACGCACACGCGCTGATCCGTCGCCCGCCGCCGGTGTGCGCGTGTGTGTGTGTGTGCGCGCGCGACGCGGCTCCTCATGCGCGCGCCCGCGCTCACCTTGAAGTAGGGGAACGGGACGGTGCACGTCACACACACACACACACACACACACACACACTATATCACTCTCAACCTCCCCACCCTCTCTCTCCCATCACTCTGTCGTAAAATGCATCCTCTGTCTCGGGAGCGCGCACCACTGTAAAACGAATGGGAAGCGTTTTCCTTTTTGTAACGTATAGAAATGATTGTTCCTGCTCATGTAAACTCATAAAACGTGTCATATGATACGTTATACGCTGTCGTGTTTACAGATACAAACACAGCTATACATCTTATAAACTGAAACATCTGCATTACGTATGTTAATATAAATCTGCAACTAATTTGTCAATATAATTATATATTATATAACTTATCTGTCAGGGCTATTACACCAAATCTGTGCCATTTTCATCCACAGGACATTATATGCATAAATATGGATAAAATATCTATGTACGCCAAGATATGCAATGATTAAAATCTTTCCGAAATTTTATTTATTTTTGATTGTCGTCATAATCCGTATGTCATCAGTCTTGCAATTGTTCTGTTTGCCTAAGCAATACATATTTTAATTAAAACACATCCTCTGGGGGACAGCACGATGAACACAGTGGTTAGCACTGCCGCCTCACAGCGAGAAGGTCCTGGGTTCGAAGGTCCTCAGGTCTGCTGTGGGGCCCCTCAGTGTGGAGTTTGCATGCTCTCGCCAATGCTCGCGTGGGTTTCCTCCAACAGTCCAAGAGCATGCAATATAGGTTAATTGGCAACTCTAAATTGGCCCCGTAAGGTGTGATTGTGCGAGCCCTGCGGTGTGTTGGCACCTGCCCAGGCTTGGTCCCTGCCTTGCGCCCGTAAGTTCCCGGGATAGGCCTTGGTCCCTCCGCGACCCCAGTTGGGACTAAGCAGTTCAGATAATGAATGAATGAATGAACATTTCCCTCGGTTTTATTCAGTGTTGTTCTCTGATTTTCATATCACACAGGGTTTATTTCTGTAACCCAATGTTTAGTCTTGTTACTAGACTGACATATTTTATTATACAAACATTTTAATTTTAAGTCCAAATTGTATCCAATTGTTTTACTACACTCACTTTTTCTGACCGCTACTCCTACAGTTTTTGTGCTAGAAACTTCATTCAAACTCTTTAACACACAGCCTGTTGCAGTGTGTGGTGCTTGTTTGCACATGTGATACACACACTTGTTCATGAGTTTGTCCATTTTCCTATCTGTTTTTTCCTCCATAAACTACCATGGAGCTCAAATCTCACTGCTTTACTGCTTGGCTGGTCTTCTTTAGAAAGCCACCAAATAACACATGGTTCAAGGGCCTCTTTAATTATCGCAAATCTGCCATGACCCTGTTTCATCCTTTTATCATTTATTTTTCCCATAGGAACCCATTTGTTTTCTCTCATTAAGAACACATTGGATATGAGCTTCCCTTCACTTCCAGTTCGGTTTACTTGTTATATTTTTACTTCCTGTTTGGTACTAAATTAACTTCCTGTGTACTTCCTGCTTTGTATTACTTCTGGTCTGTTGCTACTCAGTTTTATTTCCTGTGTACTTCCTATTTGAGACTTCCTGTTTTAGTTCTACTTCCTATTTAAATCCTGTGTGGTACTACATTCTGCTTACTTCCTGTTTGGTGCTGCTTCCTGATTAGGTTTCACTTCCTGCTTGTTAGTAGCTGATTTAGTTTTTATTTCCTGTTTATGATTACTTCCTGTTTTAGTTTTTTTAATCCTGTTTCAGCTTTAATGTCTTAATGTAGTGGTAGTTCTGGGTTTGTGCTACCTCTGGATTTGTTTTTCTTCCAGGTTTCATTTTACTTCCAGTTTACTTCCTGGTTTGTGCTACACCCAGGTCTGCTTCAA
The DNA here is from genome assembly GCA_032718565.1 of Distichodus sexfasciatus. NCBI lineage: Eukaryota > Metazoa > Chordata > Actinopteri > Characiformes > Distichodontidae > Distichodus > Distichodus sexfasciatus. The sequence goes on from JAVGVS010000079.1 coordinate 216,141, forward strand.
AAATCTCAAACCCGGAAGTAAAAAAATCAAACCCGGAAGGAAGTAAAATATCAAACCCGGAAGTAAAAATTCAAACCTGAAAGTAAAATCTTAAACCTGGAAGGAAAATTTCAAACCCAAAAATGTAACAAAAATCAAACCCAAAAGACAAGGGGGCAAAAGACAAGACAGGACAGGACCAAAACTTTGCATTGGTGGCCTCTGGTCCTGGGGGATCTGTGACAGAAACAACTTTTGACCCCAAAAATGAAATCTTGTCAAAAGTGTAATTAAAAACAAAAAGGTCATTTGGTATTTGTGAAACTGTATGGGGAAATTAAAGATGTGAAAACTCTAAATCAGCGTTTCTTAATCCCAGTCCTCACGGACCACCGCTCTGCACAGATTCGACATTCCTGACCCACAGCACAGCTGATGCTACTGATTAGCTAATAAGCAACATAGGACCAGCATGCAACAGTGCAGGAAATACCAAATATGCGCAGAGTGGTAGGCGGCGAGGACTGGGATTGAGAAACGCTGCTCTAAATAACTGTTTCATCAATAGTTTCACTCAAAAATGCCAGACCAGTATTCACAAAAGAAGGGCCAGAATAAAACATGTTGAATTGGTGTGACAAGAAAAGGGAAAGATGACAGCGATTACAGTTTGCAAGTCTGTTTGACATAACAATCTTGATCACAAACATCAGCCTAGCTGCAACCTAAAAACTTCATTAGTTTGCTGTTTTGATTTTTCTGTCCTAAATGTCATGATGATGATGTGTAAATCCATCATTCACAGAATGTTGTTCCAGGACACCATCATCATCAGGTTTATTCCCTTCTGATGGGAATCACCATGACAGCCAAGTCTGGCTAAACTCGTTACGGCTGAATCTGTTGAGTCATGGTGCTGCCATCCCATAATAAACCAATTCCTCGTTCCTGTGATGTATCTGTCCACCTCCGGTGCCATTTCTCCTTCTGTCACTCACAGTTTAGGGAGCCACGGATCACACGGACACTGAGTCTTCCTGTGGTGTGTGTTTGACTTTGTGTGTGTGAGGGTGAGTGGACGCCAGCCGGTTTGCAACAATAAGTGAAAAGGGATATCAGCAGACACCCTCCTCTGTCTCTTGTGTACGCCATACAGGAAAAGAGTGTTTTCTATATGAAATCTGTTGTTTTTTTAGACTGTGTCTGGTGTTATGTGATCCTTGAGTTTCTCTATCCTGCATGTTCTAGAGTTAGAACAGGAACATGAAGAATCAAAATTACTCCTCCTAGACATATGAACCCTGACTCCGTAAATAATCACCTAATGTAAATCATTTTACAATATTCAACACATATACTCTGATCAGGTTATGACCATTTATGTAAATCATTTTACAGTATTAAAAAATATACTCTGATCAGCCATAACATTATGACCACCCATCCAATCAAACCACCACATCAAAGTCAAGGACAAAGTATTGACTTCTATTCTACCTAATATATGACACTATTTGCCAATTGCCATTGTTATAAGGTAGCCAAAGCACATCTTTACAAACAAAATACTATTATTTTTCTCTCATTTCAAAACCAGGTGTTTCTGATTGGTGTTGAATTGTCAGAAGTGACATCTGATTGGCTATTGTGGCCATGCAGTGTACACTCATTGCATCACAGCGTGTTCCTGGCAGCTAAGTCGGATCATGGAGTCCACCTTGGTAAAGATATAAACAAGATTCCATGGGCAGTATATAGCTTCAAAGTCTATGTAGGCTACTTCTTTTCTGTAGCTTGTACTGTAACTACTACATTTATACTGTTGCTTGGCTGTAGCTTTAAATCATAAGTAGCTTATTAAAGTAGCTTACCCAACACCTTGTCAGTGGTCATAAAGTTATGGCTGATCTGTTTACATGTTCATATATAGATGTGTTAAAGTAAGACAGTGTAAATAATTACATTTATGTCATTAAGAAGACACTAGTATCAAGTTTTATTCCCTAATGACAGGGACAGCCTCTCTAGACAACTTGGGTTTAAGGGTCTTGCTCAGGGTTCCAGTGGTGGTAGCACCGGAGGAAGGTTGGATCCAGACTTGAACCCACAACCTCTTGTCCCAGAATTGAATATCCTACTCATCCAGATTAAATCCACTCACTAACATTTATCTGAGGTGGCACGGTGGCGAGGACTTTTTTCCCTGGGTTTGATCCCCGGGTTGGCACTGGGGCCTTTTTGTGTGGAAATTGCCTCACCGTGTTCACACGGGTTTCCTCCCACAGTCCAAACATGCACAGTTTTGGTTGATTGGTTACTCTTAAATTACCCCCGTAGGTCTGCATGTGACTATGTTTATGTGAATGTGTGTCCCCTGTGGTGATGTGCCGCCCGCCCAAGGTAGGTCCTCGCCTTGTCCCTGAAGTCCCCGCGACCCAATAGGCATTAACCAACATCTCTCTGACCTCCATTGCCAACATAATAGAAGCCTCTAATTGTAAACTATAAATATTTTACTTTTTGATCATACTCACACAATGTAAAAACACTTTTCTTTTGAAGTATATTGGTTAGGGCTGCAACAAATGACTATTTTTGTAATCGAGTAATCTATCAATTATTTTATCGACTAATCGAGTAATCGGATTTAAAAAATGTAAATAAAAATGATAATACATTTGTTATTAGGCTTATTCTACTGTAAGTAGAAGTTAGTCATATATGCTTTATGTTGTATTCAGTTGAAAATGAAGAAACATGAAGTTCAAGGGTCATTTTGAACCAATTTGGCCAATAAAATGAGTTGCTTTTGGCCTTTCTGGAAGAAAACTGCATTTCCCACAGTCCCCTGCGCACGCCTCGGAGCCGCGTCACAATAAAGGGTTCAGCGCGTTCCGGAACGAACTATGAAAAAAAAAAAATTGATGGGAAAATCTCAATAAATGTCTGTATTGTGAGTAAAACACTGGTTGTTGCAGTTATTTATCAGCTAAAATATGCGTTTTGTCCGTAATAAAGAGGATGTTTTGACGGAAATATAAGCGGCGCATGCTGTAGCAATTTAAATGACTTAAACGAAGCTTCGATTCTAGAAAAATTGCCTCGACCATTTTTTGTAATCGAATTATTCGAGTTATTCGAATAATCGTTTCAGCTCTAATATTGGTAAATATACACACCTTGAGATACACGACATCAGATTTTAGTTTTTATTAATCCCAGAAAGCTTTAAGGGAGTTCACATATGTAGTATAGCAGTGTCTCTGGGAGTAAGAAAGTCATCTTACTTTTTGTAAAAAAGGAGAGCGTGTGCATGCATGCGTGTATGTGAATTCAGTACTGGACCAAACTAAGGCTATTTTTACTAAACCACTGAGGTGACTCAGGCCCTCCTTTCCTGTCGGTTAGCATCACACTGAAGCATCCTGGAGGCCCTTTGTGTGTGTGTTAGTGTGAGAGGTGCAGCAGGTGAGATACCTAGAAAAATAACATTTTGTGGAAAGATAAGCAAATGATTGGAAAAGGCTCTCATACTGCAACATGCTCTTTATACAGGGCATTGATCTTTAGGCTTGTTACACCCTATGTATTGCACAGTGTGTTTACATTTTTAGCACTGAGCAGAGCCACAGAGATTTGCCAGAGGACCTACTTTTAAACGGTGGCTTTTTAGGCTTCTTATAATAAAAAGTAACTAGGCTACAGTCAAGCTACTGCTTTAACATATTAGTTAGCAACCCTACAAGCTGCAAAAAGTAACCACCTAAATGAAAGCTACGGATTCAATAGGAGCTCCACAAGGATGCACACTCAGCCCTCTCCTCCACACACTCTATAGTAGAGACTGCATGGCCACACACAGCCCCAATTCCATTGTCAAATTCACTGATGAAACAGTGGTGCTGAGCCTTATCTTCAACAATGACGAGGCAGCCTACAAGAAGTAGGTGGAGAACCTGACATCATGGTGCCAAGAGAACCGCCTCCAACATAACATTATTATTTGAGATGGCGCGGCCACGTCCAGACGCCTTCCTGACCGCTCCGTACCGACTGTGCTTGTTTTATGTTATTTATTTGTTTTTGGATACATTTCACTGCTTGTTGTACCTGTATAACTTGCACGTGACAAATAAAGAATCTTGAATCTTGAATCTTAACAAGACTGAGCAGTTGGTGGACTTCAGCAGCCAACATCAACAGTACTGAAGTGAAGAAAGTGAGCAGCTTCACATATCTGGGTGTTCACATCACAGAGGATCTGACATGGACTGAACACCTCCAAGCCTTGTCCAAAAAGGTGAGGCAGGATCTTTACCACCTGAGACAGCTGAGGGAGTTTCAGGTTTCTCCGGTGATCCTGAGGACTTTTCCCCCCAGTTACTGTGGAAAATGTCCTGGCCCATAACATAACATCCTGAGAACATCTCAGGACACATCACTGGATATTTAATATCTAAGATGTGCTGTTGCACATTTGGATTTTGGTGCAAAAGAGAATATGTGCAGAATAAATGCTTACAAATACCAAAAATCTTTCCACAGGCACTACACACCCCTTACTATCTTTATTGTATTTCCTTTGACCCCTGCATTATTATAACTAAATAATGCTGTATCTTTATCTAATTGTCAAAAGGTCTTTGTTTTCCCATCATCATGGGCCATTCAATCCTCAAAACAGGACAAACACGTACACATTGCTTTCAGCTCTAGAGCAACGCTGCACTGAATCACACTTGACCAAAATAGACAAACAAGCGCACACACACACACACACACATCTCTGATGAGTTTGGTCACTAATAATAGTTTTCTGTCCTGTTTGCACAGTGCCAATATTTCTAGATAAAGAAGATTACAGACGGGACTGAAATGAGGTTGTTAGTCCAGTGCTGACCAATGACTGACTGTGATATGTTCTTAAAGGTGCAAATAAGCCTGTTTTAAAGGTCAGGAACATGCCACATACGAAGATTTAGCTGTAGTCATTCGGTCACACCTTCATGCTGTAATTGACATGTAGTTTGATACGTCTCCAGAGAATCCAAAAATAGTCTCAAAGAGAAACAGTGCTTTGTTTTGTCTCTCTGTGGGCAGAACCAAACCCAGAAAACAATAATAGAAATCTACAAAAATCTTTTCCTTGATTTATTTTGATATTCAGATGTATTAATTATTGACAACTTTTAAAGAATACATTGTTGGAGCCTGTATTCTTAATTTTTGTATCAATTCCTCCCTACCTTTCTGCCTATTTAATTTATTCACTGCACACGCCTACTTCAAAAGCCCGCCGCAGCGAAATAATCCAACATGCATACACACAGAGTTGGTAGTGTAATACTTAGAGAGCCCTGGTCGGCCCCTCCTACGCGTGGTGAGTCCGTGGGAAGGGTGACCCAGGTTGCCTCTTCGGGCTGTGCCTGGTTGCGCCTCGTCAACGAGCCCTACCCCCAGGCCTGGCTCCCAAAGGGCGAGGGAAAACATGGCTCTGTGTTGTTCTTCTCCATAGGGGTTGAATGAGCTGCTCTTTGCCTGGTTCCTCACCCAGGACCTGTTTGCCTTGGGTGACTCTACCAGGGGCATAAAGCCTCCAACAACTGAGCTCCTGGGACCACAGGAACACGCAAACCCCTCCAACACAATAAGGTGTCGGCTCCAGGAGGGGTCCTATAATTATTATTGATCTAAATATCCAAATAATATCTATATAATTATACTAGAAATTAATGTTATATAGATTGAAAAATCAAATTATAATTATATTAAGCAAGTATTAGCTCAAAATGATATTGCACCTACACTTTACCTCAATCCCCAATATTTATGTCAAAGACAATCCAAAACCAGGTACATAGGCCGGTCCTCAAATACAAAAATGTCCTCACAAATCCACAAAAAACCTGACAAACCTCTTGATTTCACTTTTAGGGGTCAGTCAGGTCCTTTTGACAAATATCTAAAAAGGTTCACACAACACACAGAGTAGATCACACATCAGGGGTGTGAGAAGTGACAGATTGTCCTATTGGCTATTCTTCAGCCACATGCAGGTCACATGGCCCCTGTGTCCAGTGTAATTGGGTTTATCTCAGTGCCACAAAAGCATGATGACTCCTGGAGCTGCCCGAGTGGAAGAATGTGCTGGAGCAGACCGAGCCATCAATCACACACACACACACACACACACACACACACATTCACACCAGCACTTACTCTAATGAAGGTGACATTACAGCCTGACATTAGGGTCAAGGCAAATCATAAATAGCCAAGACAAGCTGTGTGTGTGTGTGTGTGTGTTTGTAGTTTTATGGCGAGGAAACAATAAACACTAAACTGTACAATCATTAATGTAACAGTCACACAAATTATCACATTGTGGTACTAATTCACCCTCAGTGTAAAATTAATATTGACTAATTGATTAATAACATGTACAATGTGTTTCATTAATAAACTCAAATTATGAACCATGGTCGGCTACCATGAGCAAAAAATATTACTAATAAAACTACATTAAATGATAATAACTAATAATATTTCTACCTGGTGTTTAATCCATTCATTCATTTTCTGAGCCGCTTAATCCCTATCGGGGTTGCGAGGACCGGAGCCTAATGCTGGACTACGGGCGCGAGGCTGGGACCAATCCTGGGCGGGCACCAACACAGTGTGGGCGCCAACACACCCCAAGGCACACACACTCACACAATCACACACTCAGTCACACCTTAGGTCCAATTTAGATTCACCATTCAATCTACAGTTCACGCTTTTGGACTGTGGGAGGATGGTGGAGCACCTGAAGAAAGCCCACGCGAACACAGGGAGAGCACACAAACGAGCCGACGCGGGATCAAACCCAGGACCTTCTTGCTGTGAGGTCGCCAGTGCTAACCACTGCCTTACCATGCTGCCCTGTGTTTGATCATATATACTAAAGCAAAGAATATGCAAGTACTAAAATAGTTTGAAATATGCTTATTTCTTTAATGTGCATTAAATTATGGCTTTTCTTTTACACATAACCAGTGCATCATCCATTTTCTAATTACAAGGACAGTCTTCCTGGTGCAACTTGGGGTTAAGGGTCTTGCTCAGGGGCCCAGTGATGGTAGTGTTGTGAGTAGTACAGAGCCAGATTTGAACTTAAAACCTCTTAGTCCGTGGCCAGTATCCTTCAGTTAGATCAAGACCACTTGTAATTTCATCACATCACTATGTCATTTGTCTTCATGCTTATTTATTTACACTCATTATGACACATCTTGACGGTATTAATTGCATCCTTCTAAAATGCAATTCTCAAATTATATCAGCAGTGCAACGTTATCACCTGCAGACAGGGGCAGATTAAGGTGTACATGGGTCCCTAGGCTACATTTTCTGTTAGGCTGGCACACATGGGGGACCCTAGGCTTCAGCCATATCTGGCCTGTGTGTTAATCCGCACCTGCCTGCAGATATCCAAATTGCTGAATTCCATCCTATACGTATTACAAAACAAACAGCACCATCTACTGGGTAAAGCTAAGACAGCACCAATGAGCATGGGTGGGCAATTCTGGATCCTAGAGGGCCAGGATCCAGCAGGTTTTCCATCATACTTGATTCAGAACATTCACACCTGATCTCAGGCAGATACCGACCACAAGAGACTCACTACTTAGGATGGAAAACCTTTAGGACACTGGCTCCCCAGTACCGGAAATGGACGACATTTCTAAATCTAAACAAAACAAAACATTTAACTGTGAACAAACATTGTGAAAGCATTATGTCCCGCAATAATAAATTATATTTTACATTTATGGCATTTAGCAAACTTTTATTTACAGCAACTTCCATTACCTAATTACTGGGACAGTCTTGCTGGAGCAACTTGGTTGTAACGGTCTTACTCAGAGGCCAAGTGGCGAATTTGAACCTTGGTTCATAGAGTTCCACTAGGCCACCTCCTACCCACCTTCACAATGCTGAATGGTGAAAGATCACGTCTAGAGCCTTTTATGTTTAGTTTTTATTGACTTCTCTCTTATCTGAAGAGCAGCTTGTTTTCTCACTTTCTGCAATACCCTGAATCATACATAAATATAAAATGATCCACATGTATATATACATAATGCACTTTCATGTTTGCATAAGTATTACACAGTTCACTGCCCTATACAGCATTGTATAAGTATACTCATACATCATAAACAGCATCAAACATCACACATATGAGCAAAGTTTGGGGTTGTGAGAGCACATCTAAACTGAATCTTAAAATTAAGGCACGGGTTCATAGCTTCAAAAAGCGTGTGAAGCTCAAAATTGCATAAACCAAAGGGAAAGTCGTTTGGAATAATGCCACAGCAAAAAAATAATGGTTCACTTAATGAGTAACACTTCATGTACTAAACTACCTTAAGATTAATAGCTGTCACGGGTCATAAAGTAGAATTTTATTTATATGCATATTATGTCTGTCTTATTAATGCTTACATTCAAGTCTTGTGATAAAAATGAAGACTAAGTGTAAATCTCTTTTGAGCCCTACATATGTGACGCTACTGCAGGGTCAGTTTTTACTATGGCAAACAGTTTTTCTTCAAAAACAGCTTCTTAAACATTGCTAAAAAGCAGAATTTCTACACTTAGTTAATTTGAGCAAATTTAAATCAGTTGTCGGTATTAATAACACTGTTTTGGCGAGTCTTAATAAGAATAACATGGCGCGATACATGCAATAGGCGAAGAGATGGTCTGTCTTGTCTAGTGATTTTATTTGAGCTAAATACAGTTTTGTAAAAGTTGTGCATGGCTTTCTTTTTTCTACTTACTTTTATGGCATTTAGAGACTCTTGTCCAGAGTGAGACTGCAAAGATAAGCCAACCCAATCGACGTGCGTCCACGAATAACGTTGTAAAACCTCGCACATGACTAGCCTACTCGTAACTGCAACTCGCACTGCAGGACGAGCTGGGAGCAATAACGCGTCCATTATTTCATGACTGCACTCTGTTCTAATGTCTTTCTGTTCTTCTTAAGTCCGACAACGTTTCGTGAAAATTGGAAAAATGTAAGCGAAGTTTTCATTTGACGGCAGCACTGCGGCGACGCGTGAGCCTCTATAAAAGGCAGGTAAAAGCCGTGATGTTGACTACGGATAGCTAAGTTTAAAAAGTTTAAGCAAGTGAAGTTAGAGCGTCGCATTATTATTTCTTGTATTTTCAATAACCGACAGCATCAAGCTTTATCCAACTGGCCGTAATGTTTATGTTAGTTTACCTGTCAGAAAATGCGGTCTCATGGATGATGTGCAACCTTATGCGCAAAGCAAGCGATACTGCATTCGTCTAAACTAGAGCCAAGTTTTAATTTAAACTAATTAAAAAAGTTAGCAAGTTACGCTAGTGCATCGAGTTTGTACCTTGTAGATCTTTTATTTTTCAATAACCGTGCTTTAGCCAACTGGTTGCAGTGTTAGTATGGTCATGTTTATGTTAGTTTACCTGTCAGAAAACAACTCTGGATAGTAAGTTTTAAAAGTTATGTTAAAATGTTAAGTAGTTACTAAGGTAACCAGACGTCCTCTTTTCCTCAGACGTGTCTTCTTTTAAGACCCCCCTTTTTTTTTTAAATTTTAGGCTTCTGGCAAACAGTTGACGTTAACTGGGATGACCAAACGTCCTCAAGACTTAAAAACGTGTCCGGAAGGATTCTAAAATCATCCGGGATTTCATTTTACCTCAGCTTCAAATATTATTTCACTGGATTTGTGTTGCGTTTCCTAAAAAATATAACCGTCATCTAGTTACTTCCACTCACTTTTCTTACATTTGCCACTGGTGGAAATTTGTCATTGTTGCCAGAACATTGCCGCAAGATTGCCACTAGTGGCTGACAATGGCAAACCTGTGGCAACATATTCTGGCAAACTTCACTGTTAGCCACAAATTAACAAGTTTGCCGCAAACATTTGGTTTTTGTAAAGGCCAAAAAACGCATCCGGTAGGATTCTAAAATCGTCCGGGATTTCATTCTGCCTCAGCTTCAAACATTCTTACCTTGGATTTTTACATTAAGCTAACAAGTTTAGTGCAATAAATCAGCGAATTACAGCAGGAGCCTTCTCTGTCTCGTCTTCTTTCCTATTTTTTGCTGTAAGATATTTAACCAGTTTAATTAGCATTAGGCAGTACACTGTGTGATAAACTATGATACAATTATTAATACAAATGGTTATGTCTGTGTAGGTTCTCAACTGTCCTCAACATGGCAAGCTTGAGAGTTTGAATTTGAAGGCAACTGGACTTCCTTTCAAGAGGTCATCCAAACTGAAGAAGCCTTTCGGATGACGGGTGAAACGTCTTAAAGAATTTTTAAAAGAAGTCCAGTTGTCTTCGATTCCAGCTCTTAAGAATACTGCGGATTTTGTTCTTTCTATTATTATTTACGAATTACAGGGACAGTCTCCCAGGAGAAACTTGGGGTTAAGGGCCTATCTCTCCAGGACCCAGTGGTGGTATTGCTGGCAGTTTTTAGAGCCATGCAGACTGCTGCTTTAAAGGAGTGCAATGAGAGGAACAAATCTTAGCATGATGGTCTCATAAAATCTCCATTGTACATCTTGGTAATATGTACTTGCTTTGCGTTCTAGGGGCATAAATAATACGGTCATTCAAATGATCATTTATTTAAAATGAAAACAAAAGAATAACATGAAGAGCAGAACACTTCTGAGACCATCAAGATGGACAGAATGTTTGGGAGCATGAATGTCTTTTGTAGCACTTTTAACAACAACAACAGAATGATGAATGTCTGTGCAATTCTCTTTTTTGGAATATTTGTAGATATAAGTGATAAAAAAAGTGATAAAATAAACATGATAAAACAATAAAATAAAGTGTAGTGGTGTATCCCACTAAAACATCACTGCTGTTACTCACCTATATCCAATGTAAAATATCAGTATAACGGTTTTCCTGACTGAAGGTGAAACTGGTGCCACGGCACACAATGTGTCAAGTAATTCTATTTATACTCGTCTGCTCCACATCCTTCAAACCTGGTTGTGCGACTGTGTGTGTGGATGTAGGTGTGTCAATACTGTGGTTTCCAGAACATGATCTGTTTGTCTTCTCCTCCTGTGATGACGCTGCTACACTGTTCATTCATCCACATACAGGTGATGGGACCTAAACACAAGCATCACAATCATCGTGAGTGGAGCAGTTTAAGTTCTAATTATTCCATTTTATAAATCAAATTCTACGGATTCTGCATATAGTCAATGAAGTCAATGAGATTTTTTACTCATAAAATGCTTCAATTAATTACAACAAATACAGTTTCTTCCATATTCCTGCTATTTGTGGTTTAGGTTATTAATTTTAGGGATGCACTGATCCGATACCTGGATCAGATATTGGTGCAATAATGACTCAAATAGCTGGATCGGATATAGGTGGCATTGGACCAATCTACAGAGCCAATCTATACATTGTACGTTTTTCTACGTTTGCGTATGCGTACACGCACAGTTCAGCGTGCATCAGAAGTGGCACTGTGGTAAAGCTGGCTTATTGTTCAGATTCAGGACCTCCACAAAATTACAGAACTGTGCTGATAATTTTTGAGATGTTATTTTAATAAGAAATAATTTAGCATATACATATGGGTGTAATTATCATTACATTGTTTTAGTTAGGAAAACAGTATTTAATCCAAGTATTTCCTTAAGCATAACAGAATAATCTCAGTCTGAAATACACAACTTATTAATTAAAACCTGGTATCGGATTGGTACTCAGGATCGGTACTGGAACTTAAAAAGTTGGACCGGTGCATGCTTAATTATTTTGCTCTAGTCAGTACAATAGCAGCAGCAGTTTTATGTATTAGTTCCTGAAGAGAAAACACACAGTTGCTGTTCTGGAGGATGAACCCCCATCAGGCCACTCTACCACACTAAATTATCATTAGTAGGACAGATTTAAAATACTGTTTGCGCTTATAGCTGCTACACACATTTATTATTAAAGCTATAAGTCGTTTTCCTGCTACCATAATTTTCCATTGAATGAATGCTTGAGAAAATGTTTGGAATCTGGGACTACTCTTGTGATATTCTGATTGTGGGTGTTTTTGAGAGTTGGATTTGTTGATACATGAATGCCATTTAAATATTTTATTTGTCACTTTATTTACTAAATACAGTAGACAACATCAGAACAAATAATTGAAATCAGTGCTATTTTGGTCAAAATGTTTTTTTTAGAAAAGTAATCATGGAGATGAGTTTACTAATTGATAAGTCAACAGATTAGTCTCTCGCAGATGCCAGTACCGATTCTAAAATATGATTAGAAAGGAAGGAAAATGTTTTATTCTAGAAAAAACATTTATCTACAAAGCCGTTGATGTTCCTTTGGAATATTAATTCACCAGCATTGGTGAAGTAGCTTCTGCTGTGCCGTTACGGAAACTAAATGCAAACTACTGTTATTTCACTTATATGGTTTCCAGAATTGTTAATAATAATTAATAAATGAAATAATAAGGGATAAAGAAATAATGGCTTGAAATCCAAAGATTTAGAAGGCCAAGAGGTCCATCTTCTTTTGTCCCCTAAAGTTTTTGAGGTATGTTTACCTGTGTGTGCAGGGATCTTGTGTGTGACTTTGCTTGAGATCAGGTTCCAAATAAGCAGGTTCCCAGACTGTCCCCCAGACAACACAGTGTTACCGTCCCAACAGAAACACCTGCCGTAAGGACCGCATCATAGTTAAGGGAGGTCATGCTTCTTAGGGAATGTCCAGAGGCTGATCATAATGGTTCGTTTATGTGATAGTACATTTGTGTTTGTGAGTTTTACCTCTGCTCCTCCTCTGCAGGGATAGTCGAGAGGATCATGCCCGTCTGCACGTCTGTAACCTTCAAACACGAATCCTCACCCACAGTTAAAATGTTTCTGCTGTCTAATAAATCACACACACGTACATATATTCAAAATTTGATAATTCCGCAGAAAGACTAGCTGACAGACAAGAGATTCCACACACATACACACAACCACTGACCAGGACTAAAGGCCACTTGGTGGATTTTTCCAGAATGGCAGCTGAGCTGGTGGAGCAGGGAGAAGCTGGCCAGGTCCCACACGCTGAGAGCACCCTCTTTAGTGCCCGATGCCATGAGTGTGCCAGCAGGGCTCAGAGCTATGGTATTAACCTGTACATACACACACACGATTTTATGCTTTACGGGTTACAGGTCATTGTTGAAATATTATCTAGTGTCTAAGTGATGAGGATTTGTCATTATTAACAGTCAATCTTTTAGTGCGTGATTATTTGTCATTGTGAACACACCACAGCACACAGTGCACCACAACGAAATGTGACCTCTGCCTTTAACCCATCCGGGAAGGAGCAGTGCTTGGGGACGATACCTTGCTCATAAGTACCTCGGTGGTACTTATGGATTCAAACCTGCGACCTTCTGATCACGGGGCGAACACCCTAAATTTGGCACGCCACCAACTGCCCCTAAATCTTACATTGTAATTCATTATGACATATTCCTAACTAGGTTTGTGAGCCTCGGTTCATATTTCTGTTTTTCTTTTCTTTTTTTGGAGTGGCTGAATAATACAAAAAATTGGGAAAAAAACACCAAACAGCCATAATAGCAGACAGTACAGTGTATAATACTATTATATTATTTATTTATACACACTACATGGAGGAAAGTATTGGAACATGCCTCTTAATAATTGAATTCAGTTGTATCAGTCAGGCCCAAGTACATAAAATCTAGCCATGCAGTTTCCATTTCATTTGCATTTCCATTACAAACATTTGTGACCCTCCACGGCAAAACCAGTCGCTTGTCGCAAATTTTCAAAATTGAGTTATTATGTTCTCATGAAAGGGCATAAATCAAGCTTCAAAACGATACCTATATGGAATGAATCGGATGACATATGATATCAATATTCAAAGGAGTCGGGTTTCTCCTGTCACGGCAAGTGAGAAACGGAGAAATCTGCCTTTGAAGTTGACTATCGACGTAGCACTCACAGACGCTTGGTGCGGTCGCGGCTACGTTTGTATTTACGGTAGCCTACGCTGCATTCACAGCCACACGGATAGCCTACCTGCGTTAGGTTAACTGAACTCGGGAGATGAAGATGGATTCCGGAGAAATATCTTCAGGAGTCAACCAGTGGATTTACCGTAAATATTGAAGTAGAGCGGTCAAAACAGAAACTTTTAACATTCTGTTGGAATTGAATTCCTCACCTCAAGAAAGTCACGTTTTTAGGACGGAAAGGGTAAGTTTTTCAGCGAAATTCACAACAGTACAGTATAGACCTTCCACTGTTTCAAAACACTAAAAACAAAAAATCCAAAAATTTTACCCCACGCAGCATAAAACGTTTTCTCAGAAACCTCCGTTGTGACAAGCGACTGGTTTTGCCGTGGAGGGTCACATTTGTGAAACAAAGTCGGTTGTTCTGAAGATCTTAGTGACTTTAAGCGTTCTACTCTGAAAGGATGCCACTACTGCAATAAGGCGGATTGTGAAAATTCACTGTCGGGTGGAGTGGTGTAAAGCACGCTGCCACTGGACTGTGGAGCAGTGAAAGCGTGTTCTATGTAGAGATGAATCACACTTCTCTGACTGGCAGTCAGCTGGGCATGTCTGGGTTTGGCATTGTGGCAGCAGTGGAGGAGAGATGTTTTTCAGGGTTTGGGCTAGAGCCTTGTCTTGGGCACTGCTTTGTGGACACAGTTTGGGGAAGGCTCTTTTCTACTCCAGCATTACTATACTCATGCACCAAGTAAGGTCCATAAAGACATGGTTGGATGAGTTCGGTGTAGAAGAACTTGCCTGGCATGCACAGAGCTCTGACCTTAAACAGTTGGGATGAGACTGTGAGCCAGGCCTTCTCATTCAACGCAAGTGCCTGACCTCATAAATGCTCTACAGGATGAAGGGGCAGAAATTCCTGCAGAAACACTCACACTTTTTATACTTTTCTGTACGGTAGTATGCGTCTCAGGAAATAGCCATGGCTGTAGCTTAACAGCTCTCTACACACTAGGTAGTGCACATGGTGTGTCACACACGCTCTGTTTGACTTGGTACATCACGTAGCGCTAGAGGTGGGCAATATATCGATTTTATCGATTAATTCGAATTTACAGTTCAGGACGATGTGTTTTTATGAAAATAGATTTTATTACTTATTTTACACACGGGCGCCAAAAGCGGAACTAATGCGACGCATCGTTCTACACGGGTAAATTAGCGCGGCGCACCCAAACCCTGTAGCAGATTCACAAACAACATGGCAACGACAGGGGAAAAGTATGGCGTCACATCAGTGCCAAAACTAGAGCGCGCAAAATGACTTGCTGCAAAAAATTCGCGGGCGTAAATTTCACAGTCACCTGCGCAAATGTGGCACTCGAGAACACAAATTTAAGAATCGAGTGCGCGGTTAAATGTGACCCCCCCCCCATAATTAGACACTTTTTAGGTGAATAAATATGATTATAATATAAAACACGGAATTCAGAAGAATAAATATGGAAAAACAGAATTCAGGAAAAAAAAAAACAACCAAAAAACGGAATTTAGGAAAAAAACAAAACGGATTTAATAGGGCCCTATGTATATTGCAAAAGACATGATGCCCATACATACTGTGGAAAAGCCGGGATTCATTAACATGCCAAAAGTTTTAGACCCGAAGTACGCGCTTCCAAGCCGCAAATATTTTTCTGAATTTGACTTGCCACAACTGTATAATGAAAGTCATTAAAGAATCGGTAGAGAGCTGGAGGAGGAGGTGTCGTGTTATTCTGCCACAACTGACATGTGGTTTTGAACCATTTATTTGCCATCTGTAGTTTGAATTTGAGTAGGGGAGGAGAAAATCGATTAAAATCGAAAATCGGATTTATTGTGAAAAAAACGAAAATTTTATTTTTAGGCCATATCACCCAGCTCTACGTAGTGCCATATCCCCAAATACTGAACTGTTTTAACTGTGTATGCGACAAATAAAGAATTTTGAATTACTCACTCCAGCCTCATGCTCCAACTCGGCAAGCAGCTCAAACTGAGCCCTCCTGTTACTGCAGATATCAGCAGCTACGCAGGTCCACACCTGGTAACACGAAAACAACACAAACATGCTCAGCAACAGAGCCTGTAAACATTAATTTCTAAGAAAAAGATGCCTTTCATTATGCACTACCACCATTGCCCCTGAGCATGACCTTTAACCCCAAGTTGCTCAGTGGAGACTGCATAAAAATAAATAGAGGCGTTTCTTTCTCTAAGCTGAAAGTCTGACCTCTGACCTTTACGGTGGAGTCCCAGGACGCTGTGAAGAGCTGGTTGTCTCTCCAGCACACCTGGCTGACTGCGTCGTCGTGACCCATGAGCGTGTCCTGCCTTCGGCCGTAGGCGATGGAGTAAAAATAGCTGAAACCAGACAGAGAGGAGGGAAGAAGAGGAAAAAGTGAGAGGATGGAATGAACAGGTGAAGTGAAGTGTAAGAATGAGGACGGGACACTCACACATTATTGTCCCACGAAGAACAAACCACTGTTTTGTCCTCTGGCAACATCACGCAAGAGGATAGAGCCTGTAGAAAGAGAGAGATCAGAAAAGAGAGGCAGAGGACAAGAGGGAAAGAAGAAGAATAGAGAAAGAGACAGAAAGGGGAAGTGAGAGGGGAGAGAGGAAGCGGAAGAGGTCGGGATAGAGAGATGGGGAGGCCAGAAGAGAGAAAGGAAGGGACACGGAGAGAGAGAGAAAGACGGAAAGGGAGGGAGACAGAGAGAGAAAGAAGAAAAAGAGGGAGACGGAGCAAGAGGGAGAAAAAGAGCAAACGGGAAGAGAGAGAGAGAAGGATGGATGGAGAGTAAGTGAAGGGGAAAAGAAAAGAAGGGGACAGAGAAACAGTGAGGAGTGAACAAAACAGTGAAAGAGGAAGAAGAAATAGAAAAAAAAAGAGAGGGAGTGAGGGACAGAGGGAGAGAGTGAGGGAGGGGTGGAATGAGGCAGGGGAGAGAAAGTTAGGGTAGAATGATCCGACAGATGGAGTGAATAAGAGAGGGAGTGAAGGAAGGAGGGAGAGAGAGAAGGATGGCAAAGGCGGAGGGAGTTAGAGAGGAAGAGAAAAGGGGATGGAGGGAGGAAAAGTGTGAGAGTGGGAGGGGGGGAGGGAATGGAATGGAGGGAGGAAAAGCGCGAAGGAAGGAGGGGGAGAGGGAGCATTGAATTAGTTTTGTGGCGTTTCTGCGTCATTGAGTAAGCGAAGGAGTGAGTGAACTGAAACGTGTGTAACAGTTACCATGTTGGAGAAGGACACGCTCCTCTGCAGCCCAGCGGCCTCTTTAGAGAACATCTTTAAGGTCGAGTCTACAAAAACCAGAGAGATGAACGATCGCTGCAGCTGAGTAAAAGAGTATCAGACACAACCTTTAAACATGACTTACCCTGAGACGTAGAGAAAACAGAGGCTCCACTCAGAGTCACCGTGATGCCCGTCACTGCCCTGTTAACAACACAAACCAGGAAAGGAGGGATTACAATCCGCCTCTGACACTGCAACTCTCTCACACTCACACACACAGACACACTTACTCTTTGTGTATCTTGTGGCTGGACTGCAAGGTGAGTTTGTTCATGTTGCTCCAGGCCAGGTTCTTACTCTCTTCTGTCAGATCCTCAAACGACTCCATGCTGGGAGAGACTGACACACACACACACAGACTAAGAGTAAATTCACACGATTGAAATGAACCAGAAATAGTACTAACATCATATGAAGTATTAAAGCCGCCATATGAAGTATAAGCCACTGCCTACAGACGAAGAGCCCCATCATACCTCCAGCACTAACAGCACTGAGCCCCTGAGCAAGACTCTTAACGCCATAACATCTCAAACTGCAACGTTGTACAAAGAAAACTAGAGACGCAATTCTGCAAGAAAACGCCAATGTGAATGCTCGGGATTTGTGGCTGTGACATGAAAACTGACCGAGTAAAAAGACTTTGACTAAAAGGAACTGAAGCGAAATGGGAAAGAATGAGGGATGATAAAAGTAAGAGAGCGGATCGAAGCAGATTAAGGGTGTTTTCACACTTTTCAGCCCTCACAGCAAACTCAGATCGATTAGTCAGCATTTTTTATGTATATGCGAACACGCCAAACGAACTCAGACCCCTCTGAAACGAACTGAACTGAGACCACATCGGGAGGTGGTCTCAGTCCGGTTCGCTTAAAGTCCGCAGTGCGGTTCGTTTAACTCGCGCCTTCTGAACACAAAGCGCTCCTGGTTCGCTTCGACAGTTTTTGTTTGTGCAGTTAAGCATCAATCAATTTGAGCCCCATGTTAGTCTATGGGGGGAAAAAAAAGATGAAAAACGGACAGAACAAGTTCACACATGAAACCAAAATGGAATATGAGTGTGTCTTCGTGCAAAAGTGGAGATCAGAAAACTCATCAATAGAAACAAATATTGAAAAAAAATAAGTTTTTTTGTTTTCATTTGAAAAAGAATGAACAAATGATAGAGCAATGTTGACCATAGTTGGTTGCAAGTTTTGGGTTTTGCCTCCCAACACGCTGCACCTTTTAACTCCCACATCCACACCATCACTAGACAGGGGCCCGACACATTCTGTGCACTCCTGTAGGTTATTTAAAGTGTGTATAGAGAGTGAATTTGAGCATTCTAACTTGGTGAGAGCTCGCTGGGTGTGGTGCTCTGGCTGGTGCCTGAGGAAACGTTGTGGAATCTGGGCGTGATCCTCTGAGGATGAGGAGTGGTGAAGAGTTGTCGAGGGGTTTGGCCGAACTCGAGAATCTGCGTCAGCATTGCTATCTTCTGATCCGGATCCTCGATGCTGCACGCAAAAAACACAAAAGAATAAGAAAAACTCACAGGTCGTGTAATGTCTCGATGGTGGTGAGTTTTTATATGGTTTTAATACCTATCACAGTCGATGCCTCCCTCGTAGGTTAATGGATGGAAAACTATGGGGGGAAATACAAAGCTACATTAGAAAAGGATTACACTTATGGTATCAAGCACTGCTGTGTGTGTGTGTGTGTGTGTGTACCGTTGTGGGCAGCCACAGCTTCACTCCCTCGCTGTTTATAGCCAAAGATCAGGTCGATCCACTCATGCAGGTGCTCAGACACGTACTGACTCTCCAAGGCAGAACGCATCTTCTGCAGGAAGTCATCAGCATCTAGAGAGAGGAAGAGAGACAGCTTTACTGAGTCTACTACCAACATCGTTCTACTAAGATACAGGTTTCCATGTTCATGTTCAAAACTGTGAGACATTTATTGACGCTTATGCTAGATATGGATCAATGTAGCTGCACAATATATCCTTTAAGCATTGATTTTTTAGAATATCCAACAGTAAACGTAATTTTAACGATTACTTTTAATTATCAGGCAGATAATCTCCAACAAGCACTATTTATAAGACACTAGAAGTTCTACAAATTCTGAGAGCACTCTTACACAACTTTTATTCCATACGCTTTGCACAAAACCTTGTTGTGATTTCTACGATTCCAAATGACAATGTATTATACTATTCGAATGTATTTTTAAATATTTGTTTATCATTATTTTAGAAAACGTTTATATAAAATACTAAGCACCACATCTTGTTTTCTGTTCATTTCTTGGAGCAGAATCTCTAAAGATTTTTTGGAGCCTGTTATAGTTACCGCATTTTCTGTCACATTCCAATTTGAACGTGAGGGTGTGAAGTGGTCAACTGTCACACGCTTTTAATTTCCAAGGGCACATGAATTTGACAGAGACTTTTCTTAGGGGCTTTCTTAGGAACAAATTTCAGGAAAACTTATGAAGATACAGGTGAATGAGGCTCATTGTCATTGTCATATATCACAGTATCCAAGCTCCTAGCCAGCAACAAGATACTGAACTTGTGCATCTGAAATGTGCGTGTGTGTTTATGTAGAACAAAAGACTTCAGTATTTACATGATCATCAAAATTAGCCCAGTTATCATCAAATGATACATTTCCAATTTGGGCAATTCATGTCATCTCATGATCTCATGAAGAGTAAATTCTTGAGAACTGGAATCGAAGGCAACTGGACTTCTTTTAAAAATTCTTGAAGTCATTTTACTTCTGATCTGAAAGGCTTCTCCAGTTATGAAGATAACCAAGCCCTGAATTTACACAGACATAATACTGTATTTATATCGCTATTTATTATCACAAAAAATTATTGACAATGTTTATCTATAGTTTACAGGGATGCAGGATAATGTCGGAATCGGCGGATAACTGCTTTTATTTAAGTCATCAGCATCAGACCGAGCATGAGACTTGCCCGCTATTTTCAGCCGATATTTTATGACAGATTTATTATACGTCGGAAAGGTAGCGCTTGTGCCAGGCATATTTAAAGTCTGACGTTTTATGTGTGTTTTATATGGTGTTATTTTGTGGCAAAATCATGAGTGTGCAGTGGAACGTTTGCGAGCAAAATTTACGTGCGAATGTGAGCTCGCGCATGGGCCGTGTACTGTCGCACTTAATAGTATGGTAGGTAAAGCACTTTTATCATACTTTTCTATGTGGGAGTATGCATCTCAGAAAAAGGTTGTACCTTAACGCCTATCTACACACTAGGTAGTGCACATGGAGAGCCACACGCGCCCTATTTGACTTGGTACACCACATAGGGCAGGAGGCGACTTTTTCTTAAAATGTTGCGCACTACACTCAAAATGCTCTGTCCTCACTCCACTCTGCTTTCACGCTCGCTTGACTTGCACTGTCTTAGAAATGTCAGAGTTATGGCTCTATTTTTGTGCCAAAATTCTGAGTGTGCAGTGGAACTTTGGCGAGCAAAATATCTTGTTTTTACGCGCTCAACTCTGCCTTCCTCATTTATCGCATTTATAGCATGAAAGTGATCGGACATCGGCATCGGCCAATAATAACCTTCTCGTGCATCCCTAGTAGCTTGTGTCTCTACAGCAAAAACTTACTTTTGAGTTAAACTGGAGTGTGTGAGCTGGATTACCTGCAGCCCAGACAGGGAGCTCAACATCTCCCACTTGCCCTCCACCCTGCCTCCGGCCCAGATCCAAACGCAGCAGGTTCTTCAAGAAACTGCTCTCCGTCCCGTAGAACTCGGGAATCAGCTGAAACACACATACACACACACATACACACACACACGTGTCAATAAAGGCTGCCGGGAGAGTATTCACACTGCAGTGTTACACTGAGTCCATCCCCTCACCTCTTTGAAGTCAGTTCCTCCCTCCAAGCAGTTTTTCCAAGTTTCTGCAACACTGTAGAAGTTATATTCCGAGTTAACTTACAGGGGCATAAATGGGGAAGTGTGTGTGTGAGTGTGTGTGAGGGGACGTTTTGAGTCATTTTACCTGTTGAACATTCGATCTGCATGGTCATACCGCCCGTTCTGCAAACACAGCATGTGCTCCGGAGCTATAGGGATGAAACCACACACACACATTTTAATCATCATCATCATCATCATCATCATCTAGACAGGTCACTTAAAGGAGCGTACCGAAGAAGACTCACCAATTCGTACGAGGTAGAAGAGGACGTAACCAGGAGAGGAGTAGTGACTGCCAAACATGAAGCGGGGATCAGGCATGTCCCTGTAACGCTCCTTTAACACACACATAAACACATATAGTGAGTGATTATTTGTCATTGTGAACACACCACAGCACAGCACAGCACACCGTGCACCACAACGAAATGTGACCTCTGCATTTGACCCGTTCGTGAAGGAGCAGTGGGCAGCTCGCAAGGGCAGCGCCCAGGGAGCAGTGCTTGGGGACGCTTGTGAGTACCTCAGTGGTAACTTTACCGGTCCTAGATTCGAACCTGCGACCTTCTGATCACGGGGCGAACACCCTACCAATACACCACCAACTGCCCCCCAACTACCCAATTAAACCTCACAAGAACTCTGTACTGCACTCACTGTAGAAAATATGTACGAGTTGCTAGCCAAACAAATTATAGGATATTTGCAATATTTAAAAAATAAATAAATAAATTAAAAAAATTAAATTAAATTAAAAAAAATACACAATTTAAAACTGTAGAACCATTAAAATTAATAAAACATGACATTACGTCACACGTGTTGTATCAGTTATGTTTTAAACTATATATATGATGAAACATAATCTGAAATCGACACACCTATAACTACTAATGTCAACTTTTCTGACATAAAAACTGCAGAACCGTATACTGTGTGTGAAACACACACTACATTCATGACATGGCCTGTATCACTTGGAAGCTTTTTAGCTTAAGTGATTGTTAAAGCACAGTGATGTTTCACCTAACAGCAGCTGATGTGTCCAGTGCTGATGTGTATGAAAAATCCTGCTGTCTGAACGTAGAACTATTCTGTTATTATATATTGCTGTTGAATCCACATTTAAATTCATGCCATTAAGTAGTTCACTTGTTAAATAATCTCTGAATCCAGTGTGAAAGATCTTTTCGAATGTGAGAATCTACAGTAAATTCATGTAGAATCTAAGGCTGGGCGATACGACCTCAAACCAATATCACAGTTAATTGAACATTTTACTTGAATCCCTACTATTAAGGAGCTAATATTTCATTTTAGGGGTTTAGGTTGTTTTAGCTTGCTGTCAAGGTTGTTACTGTAAATATGCAGAAATATTAAAGCTGGGATGTTTTTTGTGAAAGAGTACATGTCTTTGTGATTTTAAAATAACTGAAGGATACACAGATGTAGCCACAAAACTGGACAGTGGGGGAGAAAGTGACAACACACACGGAAGCATATTTTTAAGGGGACAGTACATGAAAGTATTAATATATTCCTTTTAATAGTGGCGAGAGAATTTAAAAATAATAGAAATAAGTCATGGGCACGGTTAGGCCGATTAGACGTTCTGGATGTTGATTTAGGTTCATTTTTGATGAATTGCCCAGCCCTAGATGAACCTTACCAGCAGTCTCTCCAGTCTCTCTGCGTTCAAAGCTCCCACGGGTTTACTGAGGTCCCGGAAAGTAGCAGGGTTCAGAAGATCTACAAGGAGGAGAAAAAAGCTTTTTTCCCCACATTTACCACATACAGAACAAATCAAGTGATTCATGAGAGAAGTGAGCATAGAGTCACCAAGAGTCGGACATGACTTAATGGATAGAATGAACAAAGTGCTAAGTGGTAGGGCTAAGTGGCATTGGAGCGCGAGCTGGGATTGGGCTGAAGTGTCTGTGAGTGTGTTACCGAGCTGTGGGCTGCTGTAGTCGGTGATGAGCCAGGGGAAGACAGGGTACTGGGAGAGGTCGTTGACGCTGCGGTCGGCCAGGTTGTTGAGGTGCAGCAGGTACTGGTAGTTGGAGATGTGGCCCCTCTGCCACTGCAGCATGTAACTCTCCGCTGTGTGCTCCGTCATGTGGTTCTCTAAGGGAGGAAGGGAGTTTAAGTGCGAGTGAAAGTGAGAGTTTGCTTAAGAGAGACAGAGAATGTGTGTGGGAGCGTGAGAGACAGAGAGAGAGAGAGAGACAGAGAAAGAGAGAGAGAGAGAGAGAGAGAGAGAAAGTGTGATAGCGTGAAAGAAAGCAAGAGGGAGAGATAGTGAGAGAGAGAAAGAGGGTGCAAGAGGGAGACAAAGGTAGGGAGGGAGAGGGAAAGTGAGCGTGAGAGGATGCAAGGGGGAGAGAAAAGGAAAGAATGCGCAAAAGCAAATGGGGGGGGAGAGAGAGAGAGAGAGAGAGAGAGAGAGAGAGAGAGAGAGAGAGAGAGAGAGAGAGAGAAAATGAGAGGTCAAGAGAGAGACTGACAGAGAGAATGCCGAGACAGCAAGAGGAGGAAGAGAAACAAAAAGAAAGAACGAGTGAATGAGGAGAGAGAGAAAATTACAGACAGAGAGAAAAAGGAAAAGAGAAAGCAAGTGAGAAAGAGAGAGCGGAGAGAGAAAAAGAGCGGGAGAGTGTGAGAAAGAGAGCAAGCAATAGAGAAAGAGAGGTCAAGAAGAGAAAGAGTGAACGAGATAGGAAGCAAGAGAGAGGAGAGAGAGAGAGAGAGAGAGAGAAAGCAAGAGGTCAGAGAGAGAGAGAGAAAGCATGTGAGAGAGACTCTATTTCTAGTCTCATGTCTCGTGTGTGTTTGCGTACCGAGGAAAGTGGCAATGTAGTAGTAAAGTTCATCTCTGTCCTTAGTATTGTAGAACTTCAGGTAGATGTCTGAACACAGGTCATTTTCTGTACAAAACACTTCCAGCCCCTAACACACACACACACACACACACAAAACACAAACACATTAATAACTACATATTCCTTATGTTACTTTTCTAATCTTCTGACAAACAACCCCACACTGACCAGCGGTCTCAGGCCATGGCGTCTTTTGTAGATACGGCGAACGTTGTGAAGTCCAATCTGCACCACTGAGTTCTGTTTCAAACACAGGTAAATATTAAACATGATCATAATCTAAATCTGGAGAAGAAGAAGAAGAAGTCTACAGTGCCTCATTTAGAACTCACAGGGTATCCGCTAAGGGGCTGGAAATACAGACTGTGGTCTGTAATGCAAACATGGCCGGGGTTGGTGACCAGTGGAGACACCATCTCCGCCTCACACTCCATATGCGGCTGCTCGGAAACACTGTAAAAGCTGCACACACACACACACACACACAGTTATGTCTTGCTATTCTCATAACTAATAGATGTAAATAATCAGTGTATTATCAGATGAGAAGCTCACTAAATTTAGTGACACTATTAACGTAACCACTTATGTTCAGTAGTTATCAGGAGCAAAGCTACTTTTTCAGTTCTTCGGACATCATTTGGGTCTGTACTGCCTCTAACAAACTGTAAGTTTGATTTAAAAAGATGGTCAACTGTGTTGGTATTAATTTATGAATTTCAGAAATTGTGTGCTTAAACGAGCTGTGTAGATTTCTCCCCTACTTCTACGTCACTGTAGGGGACATTTGAATAACTCCACCCTCCTATCTGAGAACCCACCAGGTAGAACTGCTAGCGCTTCCTGATCCGCCATGTTTTCTCACAAGCACTAGCGCAGGAATCAAATGAAGAAGTCTAGCGGCGGAGTGTTGTGTTGAACATGTACGGCTGTATGGATGGTGTGTGCGCAGCAGCCATGGGGATTATTTTCACGTGAGGTAAACACTCGCCGCGCTGTCGACACCCCAGTTCCGGAGCAGCAGCGGCTCATTTGCATTTAGGAATACTAAGGAGAAACAGCCTGTTCTGAAAGGGACTGAAATGGAGGGGTAAAAAACAGGTAATGTGAGAGGTATTTACAGCAAACCACTTCAGAGACATGTTTAGTGGAGCTCACAGACCCATTTTAACTGAAAGTCTTACTTAAAGCTACTGAGCAAGGCCCCTGTTTAATAGAGACTGTCCCTGTAAATTAGAAGATGGAGTCTGCTCTGGATAAGAGCGTCTACTTAGTGCCACAAATGTCGTAAATGTCATTCTCCACAAGACCTTAATCCCAAGTTGCTCCAAGAAATCAGCTGTTGTAATTAGGAAATGGAAGCAGCTCTGGATCTCCTGATCTCTAAATGCATCAATATCCTGTTTCCAGACGCTGGAAAAAAAGAAGGAATTTGATAGGATTTCCCTACAAAGCTAGTGGGGAAAATCTGGGAAAGTTGGTCCAACAGTACAAGTAAAAATAGACTAGTAAAAATAAGAACAACTATGAGAAATGTTGCATCAACTTCATGGCTGGCTTAATTAAAGTACAGCTGAAGTAAGCTGCTTCAAGTAAATCTTAATATCTTTTGGGAAGGAAAAAATATGACTGTGGGTTGACAATCATGATCAAAATGGAAAACATTCATCTAAAAAAAACCATAGTGATGCTGACAAAGGTCAATGTTTTGGGCTTCTCCCTACATGAGCGGTGACTGCAATATCAAAACAGATGATCAACAGTGATGTGGTTTCTCCTACACTTCCTCACCACACCGCCAGCAAACTTTCCTGTGACTTATCTCGGCGTGGTGCGAATGAACTTGTCGGCTTATTATGACGCATAACTAAGCCAGACCCTGTGGGTGTTTACTGGGCTTACAAAAACGTGAAGAGTAACTGTGGAGTTTCTGTGAGACATTAGTCAGGTGAACTGTATATACAATGTTAGTAAGATATTTTTCATGTCGTCAGAGAGACTAAAATATAAGACACCACAGTATAATCACAACACAAAAACAACATTTTCATCCAGTGAAATAAGTGCAGGTGAATATTTTATAATTTCATATAAATAAAGTGATAAAATATGATGCCTATGCACTACATATTTTAAAAAGGCTTTAAATATGTTTTTTTTTTTTATCTTGGTCAGCACGACAAAATGTGTTAACTTGTATAAATATAAACAAATTGTGATCACATTGAAAAGGACATATTTTGATTGGTCAGACACAAGCTACTATCTCTGTGAAGTACTTTCATGGAATCCAATAAATGCAATATACTTTATGCCTTCGAGCCGTGTTTGTCTGCTCACTGCCAGCCGTGCAGCTTCTCCTCTGCCAGTACTTGGCAATCAACAATGAAAAAGAATGCTATGATACGGTTAGGATAAGAGTCTCCTCCATTTTTTACCTCCACAGCTGGTAAAAATGAAACCCCACCCACACCACACCTGATAGTTTGATATGCAACGTTCAATTTACCATACCATAGCATCTTTATTTATAGGGCACATTTAAAAACAACCAAGTTGATGAAAGTGACTCTTATATTAATTATAAAATAATAAAAATACAAAACTAATAAATAAAACACTACTGGTAAATAAAAAAAAAATGAAATAAAATATAACAATAAAAAATACAAAATGAAATCAAAACAGCACAATGTACACTCACACTGCTGGTTAAAAGCCAAAGAAAAGTAAGTTTTTAGTTTTGACTTAAAAACTGACAGACTAGAAACTAGACTGAATTTAGCTTAACTCGACGCAAGCAAGGTATCAGATTTTCACATTGCGTAGCTATAATGGAAATGAATCAGCACATTTTTTCTCCTGCTACAGTGACTGCACGGTTACAATGTCTCAAAATAGCAATTCTAATGACTTTAGTGTGTGCATTAATATTTTACAAATTCATTACTAGAATTGTAGAAGAATAATTTATTAAAAGGGTGACTCACTTGTTCTTATCGAAAGATGCTCTCGCCAACCTCGACTGCAGATTAGCAGCGATCTAGAAAAGCAGCACACCCACAACGATCTGTGCCATAACAGTCACATGTATCTCATTAAAAAAGGAGAAAGATGCGTGTTTTACTATAATTTTACATACCATTGCTGTCTGATCACCCAGTTTATCCAGGCATGATGCTCTGTGTAACTATGGAAATGGAAAGAATCAACAAAGTAACCAAACCTCGTCCAGCATCAGATAAAGATTTGCAAAACGTGGAAGAGATGCAAACCTGCAGCAAGGTCTGGACAACGTCTTCCGTTTTGCCAACTGTCTCCAGCTGGAATACAACATTTCTTTCTCCCTAGGAAAAAGGTTAAAAACATCAATGGTAAGCAGATGAAGAGAGCTTTGCCTGTGAGGGCACGGCAAGAAAATCTAATCAACAACATCTAATCTAATCTTACCCTCTCATATTTGTATGGAGCAATGCAATTCCCCTCTTTTATAAAATACACCTGAAAAACAAAGAACTCATGGTTACTTACAGCTTTGTCTTGCAAAAAAACACTGGTAATTTCTATAAAAGCATATTGTCCTTATGAGGAACAGTTTGCACATGCATAAATGCCTCAACAAAGCCTCAAAAACTTGTTTTATTATTATTTTATTAACTTTTGGTTTTATTATCTTTTAGGACACACTCAGGCCCTCACAAATACATCAAAATCTGACCCCCCACACACTGAAGCACACATTCACCTGCTTGGTCTCCATAAGTAGATGTGCAGGTTTGGTCCTGCAGCAGAAATAAGGAACAGAAAGCAGAAGTGAAATGAGTACAAGCATAACAGCCCACAATAGAAATGATGAATGAACTGGTCATCTTGTTAGCCAAAATCATTAGCCATTAGGAACAGAAGCGTTTTAACAGCTGAGCATCAGCAAAGCTACTCACTCTTTAAAAGGGTTGCTCTCATTCTCCTCCACTACTTCAATTCGTCGGCAGTCTTTCAGAGGGATCTGACCGAAAAGAGGTGAGTCAGCAATTTCTGCCAGGGAGACTAATAAACAAACGGGACAGATAGTGTGTCGCAAGGGGAGATTTATATTACCTTTAAAATTGGCTCGCTGAGGTCCTCCGGCTCGAAAATGACTGATTTGGAGCAGATCTTTAGCGAGCCTTGCATTCGCCTGTCAGTAAAATGAAGTCACAAATAATATTGTTTACAACAAATGATGTGTTCCATCTTCATCACACGTATTTCACAGGACAGCCCTAAAATATGAATGGTAAAGAATTCAGATTATTATATTAAAGCTCTCTATCTTCTTCTTCTTTCTCTTTCGGCTTTCCCTTCAGTGGTCGCCACAGCGAATCATGTGTCTCCATTTAGTCCTATCTTCTGCATCCTTTACCCTCACACCAAATAACTTCATGTTCTCTTCCCCTGCTTCCATAAATCTCCTTTTTGGTCTTCCTCTCAGCCTCCTGCCTGGTGGCTCCAACCTCAGCATCTTCTACCTATGTAATCATTGTCTCTCCTCTGGACATGTCCAAACCATCTCAGTCTGGCCTCTCTGGCTTTATCTCCAAAACATGAGCTGTCCCTCTGATGAACTCATTCCTGATCCTATCCATCCTCATCACTCCCAAAGAGAACCTCAACATCTTGAGCTCTGCAACCTCCAGTTCTGCCTCTTGACTTTTCCTCATTGGCACTGTCTCCAAACCATACAACATGGCTGGTCTCACTACTGCCTTGTACACCTTTCCTTTCATTCTTGCTGAAACCCTTTTATCACACATCACACCTGACACTTTTCTCCACCCATTCCAACCTGCTTGCACACGTTTCTTCACCTCTTTTCCACTCTCTTCGTTGCTTTGGACCGTAGACCCTAAGTACTTAAAGTCCTCTACCTTCTTTACTTCTACTCCCTGTAACATCACTGTTCCACTTGTGCCCCTCTCATTTACACACATGTACTCTGTCTTGCTGAGACTAATCTTTAGTGATGCACCGATTGCAATTTTCTTGGCCGATTCCGATTACCCTTTTGTTTGTAAGCATGATCGGCCGATACCGATTTTTTTCCCAGATAACAGAAAATTAGAGCTGCCGCGAGCAGTCGACGACATCGACACAAAAAAACTTTTTTAATGTAACACGGTAGTTACTTTCCCTGTTTACTAGTTACTTTTATAATAGTGGCAGTTCTACAGCAAATACAAACCAAAATCTAATTTTCTTTAATATAATGCTTTATTTTCATAAATTTTCTTTACAAATTTAAATAAATAAAATGTAACTCTGCTGATCATCTAGTGGTCATCTGTGATTGACTTGTGCATCTGTGTTTATGTTGAATTGGGGACAGACAAGTGGGCAAGGGGAGCCATTGATTGCGTGCTTATTAAACGTGTAAGACCTAACTATTAAATTATAATTATAAGATTGATAAACTATAACTTGCGTTTAATCTACCTGTCGCCGTTCCTTTTTGGTTTTTCTATAAAAACTGCCTGTAGTGTGCAGTCAATCACAAGACCAGGAGCCATCGGCCAATAGGATTCGCAGGAGGTTGCCAAAACCCGCCCCCCAAACTGCAAAACCGCCTTACTAAAACCATCATAAAATCTCCCCGAGCAAAAAAGCCTTGCAGCTCTCGCCGTTAATCTGCTGGCGAACATTTAACACGCCGAGAGGAAAAGACATTCGTGCCTTGATTTTTAATTTTGTACTCTGGGTTTCACATTTCGCTGTGACTTTGAGTGCAGCCGCGCGAATTTTGCGTAAGCCATTTTCGCGCCCTAGTTTTTGGCATTAGCGTGGCGCCACTCATGCACCCAAAATTCATTTTAAATGCCGCCACGATGATGTCACCCATTTAAAGTGGATGAAAGCGCCTCCGTTGGCGTCACGTGTGAATGCTGCCTGAATCTTGTGGCGTGCTGTGCTGCGTGTCTTGCGCATCTCTGCGCGCCAGATCGGTTTGAAATCGGCAATCACGTGTGGCGATCAGGCGATCGCCCGATCCCAGACCAAAAATACCGACCGATTCGATTAAGCAGCGATCGTCGGTCATCCTACTAATCTTCATTCCTCTCTTTTCAGTACATATCTCACCTCTCTAGCCTTTCCTCTCTGCCTCGCCTGCTTTCTGCGAATCACAATGTCATCTGCAAACATCATAGTCCATGGAGATTCATATATAACATCATCTGTCAGGCTGTCCATCACCAGCAAACAGAAGGGCTTAGAGCCGATCCATGATGCAGTCCCACCTCCTGTGAACTCCTCTGTCCATTCCTACAGCACATCTCACTGCTGTCTCACAGTTCTCATACATGTCCTGCACCACTCTAACACCTTCTCTGCCCTCCAGACCTCTTCACGCCAATACCACAGCTCACTCTCGGCACCCCTGTCATATGCTTTCTCTAAATCTACAAAAGGAGCACAATGCAGCTCCCTCTGACCTACTCATACTTCTCCATCGTAATCACAAAAAGCAAAAATAGCATCTGTAGTACTTTTTTCTCAGCGTAAACCGTACTGCTGCCATTTCTCTTTCCATCTACACCATAGTAGAACAACTTAAGCCCTTCTCTAAGCTTCTAGCCTTGCTACCTTTACACATATTTGATTTTGCTTAGGTTTTATGTCGGATGCCCTTCCTGACACAACCCTCTGCATTTATCGGGACTTGGGACCCCGGCTGCCAGGAATCACTGGCGCTGACCTCTTATGGTTGCATTTGATGATGTTAGTGAATGTGTTTGATAAGTATAAAACAATAAAAAGATCAGTTCTCTTTCCACAATCTTCAGTAAAAATTAAGACTGGAAATAATAGCAGTGTCATTTATATTTTGAGTCCTGTTACCTTCTGTCATCACCAATTCAATTATGTCAGTAAAATTGGCATTTTAAACTTGCTTGACTGGTTACTTCTCTTGAGTGAATTTAAGTGGTGATGGTCTTTATATGAACACGGAGCACCACAATGATACCTCAATACCTCAGTAGTACCTTTACGGTTCAGGACTTGAACCAACAACCTTCGATCTGGGGCAAACTTCCTAATTGTCATTCTATTGATTCTATCTCCAGTTCATGTGTTCTTGAAATTTCCTTAACAATAATGTGACTTTCATTAGTGCCTCCTGCCCACCAACCCAAAATTTAAAATAAATCAACTATTTATTAATCATAAATGAGGTTTAAATGACTAATTATGATAGTAATTTAAAATCATATCTCCCAGCCATAATGCAAAATGTTGAAAGTTCTGAAAAATAGGGCTTCTGTGAGGCTACTGCTTTAACCAGTAGTAACTGAATCTGATGCAACATGACATGTCGAGGGTAGATGAAAGGTCAGGATCTTTAAGCCTCTTTCCATGTAGGCCCGGATTCTGAGAGAGACACTACTACAGAAGGCATCATAACGATGTTGTTTGGTGACATTACTTATACTACCTGACCTGTTATCCTGCCAACTTTTCACCATTGATTATGCCATACAGGGGTTAATCACTCTGGCAGCACTGGCCCAGTGGGCACAACCTTCAGAAGGCTGCATCGCAATATATACTTACAACACTACTATAAAAGCTGAAAAATAACAAGTTCACTCTAAAGACTTCTGAGTGTAACCCATTCAGACTACGGGATCAAAAACATTAGTGCCTCTAAACCGTCGCGCCAAATTAGAATGTCAATACAAACCAGATCTTATAAAAGATCTTATCTATAATAGGAGCGTAACAATTCACACATTTACAGATACTGTAATTGCTTAACCAAATGACACAAATAGCAAAATCAAATTTCCATGCAATTTACATTACAGATAATGTGCTATCGTATTTTACATTCATATTCCTCACCAATGTAATTTAACCTAAAATATAAATTAAACTGTGTTACATCAAATTTCTCTTATGGTTTTAGGGATGAAAATCAATGTTTAGTTCGTTTTAGGGTCTGAGATGTGACTATTGTGATGAAATGATATATTGTGTAGCTGTAGTCTTGAGTGCTTTGGAAGTCATTTTCTCTCTCTTTCCCATAAAACAAAGGCTCTGTTGACAGCACTAGCTGTAGTACAGCGGCCAATCTAGCCCATTATGCTTGTGTGCTACTAAACAGGTATTATGTGGGTAGTCTTATTAATTATTAAAACACTCCTTCAGTTACACTAAGCTCACCTTCTGGGCCTCGTCTCACTGCTGCCATGTCCAAGTAAATAGGCAGTGTGCTGCTCAAAATAATACTCCTCAAGGTCAAGTAACAGGAGGGAGAACCTGACAGAAGACAGTAAAGAAGGTGATAGGGTTAATGAGACATTTCCAAATACACTACTAATAAATGAGACACTGCTCCAAAAGAAAAAAAATCAAAATTGTACAAGGAAAAACACTGAGCTCAAAAACACTACAAACCTGGGTTATAGCCTTTTATAAAATATAAAATTCATCCACACTTGCCCATGCATTCTCAAAACATCCAAATATTTCCTGTTAAATCGTTTAAAAATGCTACCACAATTCAAGTTCTCGCCAAGATCAACAACCATCTTTCTGCTTAACAATAGTGCAAATTTTTCTGATCAAGTATAAAATGCAGCAGTTGACAGTGTCTTTCTACTTCAGAAAATGAATGAAACCCAAAAATGTAACCCAAATAAATTATTTGGGTTACATTATTCGAATAGTCGCTGAAACGATTATTCGAATAACTCAAATAATTGATTACAAAAATGGTGAGGCAAATTACCTAGAATCGAGCTTCGTTCTAAGTCATTTATTCTCTGCTCATGGCTTGTATTTTCACACAGGCGGCAATAATGGCCTTTAATATTTTCAGTGCGTAGCGATCAAAGGCGAGAATAGATCCTCTGTGTGGCAGAGCGTGTTGGCAGATATTCCGTGCAAAACGAAGTAAATGCATAAAAGCGGCTTAAATGACATTTTTTGCGATGTAACCGTGGCTGTGTTTTGTGAGCAACGTGAGCACTGCATCGCCATTACTCGCTAAAGCGCTCGTTTCCGTCAGCGATCCTTCTTACAAACCAGCATATTTTGGCTGATAAATAACCCATCAACCACGTTCCTCACAATACAGCCATTTGTGAGATTTTTCCCATCGGTTTTCATAGTTACGTTCGATGGCGCTAGACCCTTTATTGTGGCGGCCATTGGCGTCATATGGGGATTGTGGAAATCAGTTCTCTTCAGAAGGCCAAAGCAACTCATTTTTATTGGCCGTGGGTTCAAATGACCGCCAGAGTTCATGTTTCTTCATTTTCAATTGAATACTAACAACATAAAAGCGTATATAATAACTTCTACTCACACTACAATAAGCCTAATAACAAATGTGTTGTCATTTTTATTTACATTTTTATCCGATTGCTCGATTAATCGATAAAATAATCTATAAATACTTCGATTAAAAATAGTCATTTGCTGCACAGCCCCTACAAATAATGTGAACTGGTCTGACACTAATTTAAATTGCTGGATCAAGTATAAATCATGGGCCAATCTACTCCACTAAATTATTTGTTACTACTGCATGCATGAGTTGTGTTATGTGTTCATGTGCATTTAGTTCATGGCGTGGTTTAATCTTTAGATTTTCTTCTCATTTGATGCAGTTGAATTGTTTCATGCGAATTTCAATTTCTGACTGTTACTATTACTGCACTAAAAGGTTTCCACTTGAACTGCAATCCCTGGTCATTTTGGAGATTACACAATTACAAGTATGCATGACCTAAATAAACGGTAATTCGGTAGATTAACAGGTGTATGAATTTGTTAGATTTTCAGATCAGATTACATTCATTGGTAACAACACAACTCTTGAGGAATGACAGACAAAAGAAAAGAAAAAAAAGAAAAAATTATAGACAAAAGGGAGAGGAAAAATATAAAAGCAGGGGAAAGAAGGGAGAGAAAATGCCAGAAAGAGGAAGAGAACTTGGGAGATGGAGGGAGAAAGAAAGAAAGAAAAAGAAGATAAAGGATGGGTGAAAGAAAAGAAAGAAAGAAAGAGAAATGATGGAGAAGACGACAGTGAAGAGAGATTAGACGACAGTGGAAGTGGACAGAGGAGAGCTGGCAACACAAAGGTTAGAGTTGCGCGTTTAAACAGCGCCGCGCGCTCCATTTCCCGGCAACTACAAGCTCGGCCTGGAAGCTTGAAATGTCCTCACGGAAAAATGTTCCTCTTTTCTACAGTCACGTGTGTACAGCGTGTTGTCACGCTCCTGGCTGCATGCGCATGTTGTCCGCTGTCCAAAACAAACAAACAAGCAAACAAATAAATTAACTCAGGCCTTGCGAAACGTAAAGGTCCGGCGCGATCAGTTTGCCGCATCAACTAAAGCACCGCGTCTTATCCGGAGAGAGGTTCTACTAACACGCGCGCGCACACACACACACAATTAGTAGAAACGCACCTCTCTTTGCAGCGCTCCTTTTTCCTGATGAAAGCCATCGCGCATCCCGCCGTGTTTGAGACGAGCAAAAGCTCAACACGGAAATCCGCTGCAAGCCGCCAGAACACACAGCGCGTGAGTGCCCGCCGTCATCCTGCCCCTCGACGGAGTTCGGTCTGTCGATCGGTCGGTCTCTGATGCAGATCTCCAAACCGCTCCGGTTCGCCCTAAATAGGGTCCAGAAATCCCTTAATGGTAGCGTAACTCGTAACTCGACATTAGCAGATGGTCTTATTGGTTTTACTTCCTTTTCCTAATTTCAGGGACATTCTCTGTGGGCGATTTAATTACATCAAAAGTAGAACACCGCACTTTCCAAAACACACACTTAGACATTCTGCTCTGCCTTAACTGTATTTTATGGAATATATTTTCTATATACTTTATTAAAATTTAGTATTCATTTTATTGGTTTAACAACCTTTATTTAAATTTGTTTGCTCAGTTTCAGTCACACAATTATGACACACTTCACTACGTTTTGCTTGTATCTCAGTGTATGTGACAAATTAAGACATAATCAAATGTATAAGTTTAGGTTTAAAAAAAAATCTTAGACGTTTCGTTGTACCGCATTCATTTCAAAAACCCTGGCTTTCATTTATATTCCATGTTAAGTAATAGGGAGCTGCTTCACCGTTTGCACTAAGGCACTACGTAGGGATTTGAGAGTCGTCTGAGACGTGCTCTCTCGCTCTATCGTACTGCGCATGTCAGTTTACGGCTTCACGCTCGAGACATGTTATTAAATAAGATTTGACAAAGTAAATTTTGGTTCCTGCATCTGTCTCTAATTATGTATTTGTCCGGTAACTTTATTCTGTAACCGAATGAGTTGTTATGTTATTTAAAGATTATCTTGCTCACAGTCTCTGTATCTCTTGTATGTTTTTGGTCACTTAATATACTGGAGCCGCACGCATAAGAAAAAAACTTTCTTTCACTCGCCTAAGCGTCCTGACCAAACTCCGCCTTCGCCGCAATTTATCGCTTTGAGCCCCAAGCCAGCCCCCATGCGGTGTAACGTCACGACTGCGGAACTGAGTCGTAGCTCTGCAATAAAACCAAAACAAAACAAAGACACTCGCGGTTTGGATGCCGAAGAAAAATCGGTATTTTTTAAGCGTAATTTTCGCACTTTTTAGTTATTGCCGGCAGTGCAGCGTCAGTGGATAATGCTGTTGAACGATAATAGGTAATAAGCGAGGCCTAAAAGGCGCGTGGGAATGTTTGTGGTATTTGTTTTATGATAAAGTTAATTAAAGTGTATTTTTATCGTTTTAAGGTGTTCTATATGCGCGGGAGGTGTTTAAGCAAACCCTAATTATAACTCATACATAAAGTTCGTGGAGTCAGCGGGAGCGCGAGCGGTTCCCGTCATGTAAGTGACGCTAGCTCGTGAGCGGCGCGTGTGTGGGACCGATAATCAAAATGCTGTCAGTGGGCAAGAGCACCGTTAATGAGAAAACTTTTGAAAAATGTGCTTTAATATCAGAATCTCTGTATAATTATTTATAAAGTAATAAAATGCTAATGATTATAACAATATCAATAAAATATTTTATATTATTTATATTTCATATGTATGATTATGTAGAGTATACATTTTATATTACAAACAACGTTTCAGACAACACGTTATATAATATATGTTGTTACATATTAAATTTATAAGTATAGTGTATACTAATATAATGAAATTATTAATATGAAAAACAATTTATTTTAAACTAAAGTGAAAAAGAGGAAAAAAATGGGCCAATACAAATAAAAATTAACATGATTGCAAAAATAATAATATATGCATATATTATTATTTTTTTGCATCAATAATTTATTTAATGATGATACGTCATTATTATTGATAATACGCAATAGATTATGTATTTAACATTTTTTTTAAAAAAAAAAAAGAATTGTATCATAAACACATCTTCCTTTTTATATTTCTTCATTTCCCCAAAATTATGCGCTTCTCGTGTGGCATTATAGTTTTCTCATTGTTTTATATGTGTGTGGTATTTGTTAGGTAGTTTTATGTCATATGGATAATGCACTAATGATATGTGAATAATGACAGGCTACTCTCTGTACCTTTGCAGGATTCTTAGGTCTGTGAAGAATTACAAGCAGCTCTTCAGAATCCGCAAATGGGTGAGTAAAGGAATGATGATCAGTTAAGCCTTGTTGTCTTTTCAATAAACTCTATTTTACTTTATTTTCTCCCCAGAATCCTTTTTCCTGGAGGTGGCGTCAGCATCATTACATCTGGTTATGCCAGAGCTGCTGCCATCTTTTACAAACTTGCTCTAGAGGTTAGAAATTCAGTATTTTCCCACCACATCAGAAATTTACACTAAACCTGTTCGTGTCCTAATGCACAGTTATCTTATTTGAATTGTTACAGCATGAAAAGAACAGTCATTCACAGCTGTAGTTTAAAAGTTAATGTCCTTGAGCTTTAGTTAAACAGACTGGATGTTATATAAGGGCCAAGGGCAGGTTTTTAGGAATTTATGTGAAACTGTCAATTTTGTAGGGTATTTGTATATAGAACCAATATGGATAGAGTTTTCCAGTTCTAGCTTTTTTATTTTTGAAATTAAAGATTTGTTTTCGTTACAGGTTAAGTTGAGTGTGGCCCATGGGATTATGTCGTCAAAGTTGTAATGGAGCCAATGTAAGTACAGTACAAGTCCATCTAAGATATCCAAGACCTGTATGTATGAATTTGGTCAAGCACTCAAACTATTATGAGCTTGCACCACGTAATAAACTTACTACAATGCCTAATATTGTGTGTATATTGTCAAACCAACTCTAAGAGATTATTTCCCTGTTTGGGGGACGTGTCTGGGCTTTGAGCAGCTGTCCTGGCTGACCAGTGGGAAATTTCTGCTGTCCCACACAAACACCACTGGTGTTGCTCTGCCACTGAACTACTAAGGTCTGTAAACACATGCACTTCATGGGGATTGTTTTAATATTTTCTCACAAAAAAATCAGGCGAGGTAGGCAAGTGTAATGCACTGGACTGTATCCGTGTGCTCTGCACACTGGGGAATTGAATCCATCCTCGACACTAAAACCACCGATGTGAGCCTGGCAGAGCATTTAACCTGAGATTGCTCAGGGTGGCTATCCTGTAATTAAAATAAATGCGCTGTGGATAGGCGGCTAAATCTGCAACAAATGTAAAAAATATAAGCTTATGCATTGTAGAAACTGTAAATACACAGGGCACAAAATCAGTTTCTTGTTTTTTGGAGCAAACACCATCTACACATACACATTTTCTCCACTAGCATGATTCATCAGCAACAACTCATCAAACCAATTTTACAAAATATCTCAATTTGTGGAGGTTGCTAGGCTCAGCGAAAATACTAATTTGATCAGCATGGGAAACAAGCCGTCACAAAGATGCTCAGATCTATAACTGCTGGCAGAGTTGAATGGTTTGTTGTCTTGCTGACTGTTTGCTATACGTGGTTTTAGAGGTCAAGGACAGTGTTAGAATGTTCAGGATTTCTCTTGGATCTAATGGCCGCTAGCCAAAAGAAGATCTGACCGAGAACTCACATCAATGAGTCTCACTACTGGCGGTAAAACACTAACTATGATCTTGTTGTAAAGTGTACAACTAATACAGTTACTTCTCTTCCTTCTCATAGAATTTCCTCATCACCTGAGCAGCACCTGTAATAGCAGTGTAGGGACCAGACCACACTTCCATTTCTTTTTGCAGGTTTCAGTAGAGCGAATGGAAGTTCTAAAATTTGAGCACTAACACAGATGGAGAGGTTTGTGTCACAGTAAATTGAGAGGTTCATGTAGGAATTTTAGGACTGACACGAAATTTCAACGTTAAAGATTTTTAAAACCTGATTTGTATGTTTATGGTTAAGGCCATTTAAGTATTTGGTCACTGATGCAATGTTAGTCAGTGTCTCTTTATATTATTTTTTGATAAACAAACGAAATGTGGTGGTGGCCTTGTGGTAGGATATTGGCACATTGGCATCTGAAAATCATGGTATTGGTGTAGCAAAGACACTGCTCTAAAGAGATCAATTCTTGCACCATTTTCCGACACTACCTACAAACTTTGTGGTAGGATATTGGCTTACACAGTATTAAGAGCGTCACAGGTTCTTGCAGAACCACCATTTTCATTTACATTTTCAGGATTCATCAGATGCTTTATCGAATTTCCATTCCCTACTTACAGGGACCATCCTTCTAAAGGTTAAGGGTCTTGCTCAGGACGGGATGGTGATAGTTTAACAGTAGAACATAGCTGGAGTTGAACCTATTCATCATATTAAACATCTGATGATAAATGCTGTTAATGGGAATGTACAGTATAAAATATAAAACAAGTGAACAGTGGAGTGCGGTTCACCATGTGCTGGAGAAACTAATTTATTCTAGCCATCGATTATTCAGCAATTAGTTTATTCATTCATTCATTATCAGAACCACTTGATCCTTGAATTCTTGAGAGGGGTTGGAGCCTATCCCGGGAACTACGGGCGCAGGCGGGGAACCAACCCTGGGCAGGAGCCAACACACACCGCAGGGCACACACACAATCACACAGTGCACTCTCGTTCACCTTATGGGCAATTTTGGTCACCGGATTAACATACCGTGCATGTTTTTGGACTGTGCGAGAAACCCATGCGAACGGGAGAACATGCAAGAATCCACAGAAATTTATAGCTGACCAGGGATCGAACTTAGGACCTTCTCACTAAGCAGCAGCACTAACCACTGTACCACCGTGGCCTTCACCCATTAGTTTATATCACTCAGTAATATCCAGCATGTTAATGTATTGTTTCCAGACCCTAATGTATTTGATTTGTTATTGCATGTGTAATGGAAATGCTCTTATTGGAACACTTCTCCTAAGTCCTTTTACCTGCATTTTACACAGCATATAATTTCCCAATCTATGGAACCCAGTGGCACCCAGAGAAAAACCCTTTTGAGTGGACAAAACCATACATCCCTCACTCCGCAGCTGCCATCCAGACCACGTTCTATATGGCAGTTTTTGTTAATAGTATGGAAACAGGTTGACTACATATGTAGTAGATGTTACAATAATATAGCTGATGCATATATTTCTTATTGTGTATTCGCACAATGCAATACATAATAGTTACAAAAATGTCATTGTTATATCTAGGGATGCACCGTGCCGCACAAACCGTCGATTATGAGTATTTTATTTGTGTACTTGCGATGCAGTGCCGATGCTCAGGTAATTAATTGGGAAGCAGATTTTATTTTTCTCCTTTGCAGATTATAATAGGGCTATAATAAGGCTAAATATCAAATCATTAACACAAGGCTATTCACGCCAAAAAATAAACGAATCTTTCTAGTTTGTAACAAAAAAGTGTCATCGTGAACAAAATGTAGATATAGCAGAGAATTAAATGAAATATGCTGCATAGTTAACGCAGGCAACTTAAGTCAGCAGAACTTACTCTGTTGTTGGCACATTCCAGAACTCCAGACAAAAAGAAATAACTGAGGCCTGGCTTATATTTACACATTACGATACTTGGCTTCCTCAATTTTGATTGGCTAGCAAGTGATGTTGGCCAAATAAGCTGTTCTAAGTTGAGCAGTTTCAACTTGAAGCACTTTGGCGTTCTTGATGGTCGCTCGAAACCAAAAAAAGAACCTGTCCACCAGCGTTTTTTTTTGCTGAGAGTGGATCAAAACCTCTCACTTCAAGCACTTTCTCGGCTTATTGTTGCTAAGTTACAAAAGCGTCTGAGAACTTCGCGTTCGGTCTATTTCATATAAACGGTAGCGTCTTCTTTTGAGTTGGATTAAGCTTCATTATGTAGCGGTCTTCTTTTACTGTCTGGATACAGCAGGATTTTTTATGTTTATTGCATATTCGGGCGTGGGCGTGGGAAGCGTAAGAAGCGTAGTCACGGCGGCCTACTGACTATAAAGCGTTCGCGAGGCAGCTGGGACTGAGACTATCTGCCCATAATTAAAAGCTGTTTCTTGCTTCTTTTTTAAAAAATCCCTTGGATTGAGAGAGACGGTTGCCATTGGCGACTGGAAAGAACAAACTAGTTGGAAAAAAAATCCAGTCGCACTGGCGAACATTGTAGTTGCCACCTGGAGCCCTGGATTTCACACGAGCTTGTGGGCAGGACCTCTGAACCTAAGTTTCTGGATCGTTGTCTCCCCCTAGACATTGAAGTCAGGTGGGACAACAAATTACATCCACCGACTACAACGTTTGTTTGCGGTAAGGGTACCATTGGTGAGCATAGTGCATAGTATCTGCAATTTATTTACCTGATACTGGTATGGTATCGATTACCAACCCTAGTTATATCATTGTATCATCGTTTTGACCAGACATGTAATCTACAACATTTCTGGTCTCTTAAATTCCTAATAATAATATATTCTTGTATTTTTATTATAGCGTTGAGTGCTGTGTTATAACCTCTGATCTCACATATAATCTTTTTGGTTTCCAACAGCTAGGAAAAGTCTCCACCGATTTACTTAATAAAAAGAGGAAGCAGGGCCAGCTTTTAATTTATAACAAGCCAACATGCACTGGAAAGACATCGGCATTTGAACAATATATTATTTTGATTAAGGGTTTTGTTTATTCTCAGGTTTATATTTTGAGATTTTAAGGCTGGAATACACTTATGAATGTGTTTAATTGCTAACAATTAGTAATTATCTGGATTTATTTCAAAATAAAATGCACTGTGCTGGCTCTTAGTTTTATCTGACATCAAAATCAGATATAAGTGCTGTCTGGGTTTGGCCTGCTGATAGCTGGAAGAAAGAAATCGTGACAGTGGACTAGTGATAAGATATAAGCATCAATGAACCAAAGCAGTCTCTTACCTCTTTAAGGCAAGACACTTAAGCAAGTTGCTCCCGGGGCTGTCACTGCAATCAGAAGATGGGCGTAATTCTGGACAAGAGCATCTACTAATGCTAAAAATGAAAATCCCTGAGCTCTGAGATGAAGCAGCTGCCTTATGGCCTTAATTAGGGTGAAGAAACGCAATTACTGCTTTGTAAGCAGAGAATGTGCTTATATAAATGAAATAAATTATTTGATACTTTTTTTGATCATTTTCTACACACTATGTTTACCCAATCTCATTTTCTTTGCAAATCCACCTGACTCTCTCTACTCCACTTTCTGGTTGCCTGCATCCGCCGAAATCATGGAATCATTACTTTCTTAGAACAGTTTAGGCTTCTTTTTATTTCTAAAAACAATACATGTTACACTGCATGAGTAGAAAATCTTTAAGATTTACAGGTCTGTGTGTAAGAGCACACAATGTAAACAAATGTAAATCAGTGGCACCTGAATGTGTTGATGCTTATTATTTTAACATCCGCTTCCTCCGCCCCCTCACACACACACACATACACACATTTAGATTGGATATTGTCTGCTTCTACAGAGAAAAGGTAACTAACTATCCTGTATCTATACCCGAACTTGGCACTGCAGGTTGTGTTGTATACTCTATAGCAGTGTTGGGCACGTACCTTTAAAAAAGTAATTAGTTATAGTTATGTACTTGCTTCTCACAAATAGTAACTGAGTTAGTAACTAGGTTACATCATTATAAAAAGTAACTAATTACCAGGCAAAGTAACTATTGCGTTGTAAAATTCTAATTTAATATAACTATACAATAAATATAAAACCTTGTACTTGCTGGACTTGCCATCGTTGTGACTCCTGGATGTTGCTGTGTGCGACTGACGATGGAAGTATTAACTGATGACCTTGAAACGCACCCGCTTTCTCTGCACTCTGATTGACAAACAATGGAAATTTGCCAATCTAAGCCAATCATCGCGTTCTCAGTTCCACCACCTTTACAGACACACCAATCATCATCACTGGTTATGTGTCCCACCCCGGCCCCGAACACACACAAACACACAAACACCCCACCCAGAGACAGGGTCGTATGTGAGAGAGACGCTGCTCATGAAAACAGCTCCAGTGTTCTCACTTATAGTAACGCGCATTCTGTTGTCAGTAACAGCCAACGGCGCGTTGTAACGGAAACAGTCATTCGTTTGATTACTTGTTACTGAAAAAGTATCGCCGTTAGTAACGCCGTTTGTTATAGCTATATAGTTTATTTATTTATTCCCATCACTGGTCACGACTGCGGAATTGAGTCGTAGCTCTGCAATAAAACA
Source organism: Distichodus sexfasciatus (assembly GCA_032718565.1). Taxonomy (NCBI): domain Eukaryota; kingdom Metazoa; phylum Chordata; class Actinopteri; order Characiformes; family Distichodontidae; genus Distichodus; species Distichodus sexfasciatus. Next base: position 259,137 of record JAVGVS010000079.1, read on the forward strand.
AAAAAAAAACCGCAAAGACACTCGCGGTTTGGATGCTGAAAAAAAATCAGAATGTATTTTTTAAGCGTAATTTTCACTTTTTGGTGTGCCGTCGGTGCAGCGTCAGTGGATACTAACGACAGACCGATAATAGGTAATAGAGGCTAAAGGGCGCGTGGGAATGTTGTGGTGTTTGTTTATGATAAAGTTAATTAAAGTGTATTTTTATCCGTTTTAAGGTGTTCTGTCGCAGGAGGTGTTTAAGCCGACCCCTGGTCATAACTCCTACATCGCGGCGTCTTACATAAAGTTCGTGGAGTCAGCGGGAGCGCGAGCGGTTCCCGTCATGTAAGTGACGCTAGCTCGTGAGCGGCGCGTATCAATAAAATATTTTATAATATTTATATTTCAAATATGTATGATTATGTAAGCATACATTTATATTACAAACGTTTCAGACAACACGTTTATATAATATATGTTGTTACATAATATTAAATTTATAAATTATATTAGTGTGTACTAATATAATGAGTGTATGAGAAACAATTTTATTTTAAACTAAAGTGAAAAAGAAACAAATGTAAAGACCAATATACAAATAAAAACTGACATATTGATGCAAAAATAATAATATATGCAATAATAATACATAATGAATTATGTATTTAACATTTTTATTTTTCTTGTTGGCAAATACATACTTTACTTTTTCATATTTTCATACCATTTCCTAGGTGTGCACTATAAATGTGGCATTACTAGCCAGATTTACTTCTCATTGTTTATATGTCTGGTATTTCTTCAGGTAGTTTTATGTCATGTGGATAATGCACTAATGATGTGAATAATGACAGGCTTCTCTGTACCTTTGCAGGATTAATAGGTCTGGTACAAGCAGCTCTTCAAGTCCATAAATGGGTGAGTAAAGGAATGATGATCAGTTAAGCCTTGTTGTCTTTTCAATAAACTCTATTTTACTTTATTTTCTCCCCAGAATCCTTTTTCCTGGAGGTGGCGTCAGCATCATTACATCTGGATTTATGCCAGAGCTATATCTTTACAAACTGCTCTAGGGTTAGAAATTCAGTATTTTCCACCACATCAAAACTTACACTAAACCTGTTCGTGTCCTAACGCGCAGTTATCTTATTTGAATTGTTACAGCATGAAAAGAACAGTCATTCACAGCTGTAGTTTAAAAGTGAATGTCCTTGAGCTTTAGTTAAACAGACTGGATGTCATATAAGGGCCAAGGGCAGGTTTTTAGGGTATGTGAAACTGTCCATTTTGTGAGACATTTTTGTATGGGAACCAATATGGATAGATTTTCCAGTTCCTAGCTTTTATTTTTAGAAATTAAGATTTGTTTCTGGTTACCAAGGTTGGGGTGAGTGTGGCCATAGGATTATATCGTCCAAGTTATAATGGGAGCCAATGTAAGTACCAGTACAGTCCATCTGCAAGATATCAAAGACCTGTATGTATATGTGAATTTGGTCAAGCACTCAAACTATTACTTGAGCTTGCACCGTAATAAAACACTACAATGCCCCTGTTGTGTGTATGTGTTTGTCAGGCCAACTCTAAGGGAGATTATTTCCCTGTTTGGGGACAGGTCTGGGCTTGCAGGCTGCTGACCCGGCTGACCAGTAAATCTCTGCTGTCCCACACAAACACCACTGGTGTTGCTCTGCCACTGAACTTTACTAAAGGTCTGTAAACACAATACACTTCTACCTTAGAGTTGTTTAGTGTTTTTCTCCTACGAAAACATCAGGCTGAGGTAGGCAAGTGCTTAATGCACTGGAATGTATTCACTGTGCTCTGCACACTGGGGGTCAATTCATCCTCATCACACAACTGTTGAACCCAGCACTGTCAACATGCACCTGAATTCAAATCGAAGGGCTAAATCACCGATGGGCCTCAGCAGAGCATATAACCAGGGTTTACTCCAGGGAGGCTGTTCCTGTAATTAGGAAATGGAAGTTGCTGTGGATAAGAACCGCTGCTAAATGTCATAACCGTAAATGTAAAAAATATAAACATGCATTGTAGAGGCTGTGACATTACAGCGGGGCACAAAATCAATGTGTTTTAGGTCCTGCCATCTACGCCACATTTCTCCATAACACAGTTAATCAGCAACAACTCATCAAACCAGTTTCTGGAAATGTCATCAATTTGGGTTTGCTTTGGGCTCAACGGCGAGAAAATGTGCTAATTTCGATCAACTGGAAACAAACCGTCCACAAAAGATGTGAATCTATAACTGCTGGCAAGAATTCCCAAAGATGGTTTGTTGTCTTGTGACTGTTTATATCTTATGGTTGGGAGTCAAACAACAGTAGAGATATTCAAGGATTTCCCTCTTGGATCTAATAGCTTCGCTAGCCAAAGAAGATCTGACGAGAACTCACATCAATGAGTCTCTATGGAGGTAAAACACTAACTATGATCTTGTTGTAAAATTACTGCTTCAATGCAGTTACTTCTCTTCCTCCTTAAACTTCACTTTTCAACATCACCCTGAGCAGCACCTGTAATAGCAGTGTTAGGGACCAGACCACACATACTACTATGTTCTTTTTGCAGAGTTTCAGGAAGAACAAGGAGCTGAAGAACTTCTGAAATTTTGACCACCAACACAGATGGGCGAAAGCAGTTTGTGTCCACAGTAGAGGTGATTCGTAGCCAAGATTTAGGACTAATACGAAATTTCAACATTAAAGATTTTAAAACCTGATTTGTATGTTTATAGTTTAAGGCCATTTTAAGTGTTGGTCACTGATGCAATGTTAGTCAGTGTCTCTTTATATTATTTTGATAAACAAATGAAAATGTGGTGGAGGCCTTGTGCACCACTAATGTAGTGTTAATTAGCATAAAGACACTGCTCTAAAGATCATTCTTGCACCATTTTCAGAAAACACTTCACAAACTTTGTGGTAGGATGTGTACGCGTTGACCCAGGCGTCACAGGTTCAACTCAGCTCTGTCCTGCTTGCAGAACCACCATTTTCATTTACATTTTCCAGGATTCATCAGATGCTTTTTATCAGAAAGATTTCCATTTCCTACTTGGGGACCATCTCCTGGAACCTTTAAGGGTTAAGGGTCTTGCTCAAGGACGGATAATTCGATAGTTTTAACAGTAGAACATAGCTGGAGTTGAACCTATTCATCGCCATTAGAGCATCTGATAAATGCTGTTAATAGGAATGTCCATGTAATAAGAAAATCTGAAGCATGTGAACAGTGGAGTCGCAGTTCACCATGTGCTGGAGAAACTAATTTATTCACTTAAATCGATTATTCGGCAATTAGTTTCAATTCATTCATTCATTATCAGAACCACTTAATCCCAACAGGGGTGAGCTATCCCAGGAACTATGGGTGCAAGGCAGGACCAACCTGGGCAGGAGCCAACACACCACAGGGCACACACTCACACAATTACACTCTCGTTCTGTAGGCAATTTTAGTCTTCCAGTTAACATACAGTGCATGTTTTGGATATGCGGCTCCATGCAGTTACAGGAAACATCTGAATCCCACAGAAAGGCCCTATGGCGGGATCGAACTCAGGACCTTCTCACTGCAAAGCAGCAGCACTAACCACTGCACCACCGTGACGCCCCTGCCATTAGTTTATATCACTCAGTAATATCAGCATGTTGTTAATGTATTGTTCAGACCCTAATATGTTGATTTGGTTATTGTATGTGTATTAAATGCTCTTATTGAACACTTCTCTAAGTCCTTTTACCATTTTTTTACGGCCTATAATTCCCCAATCTATGAACCCAGTGGCACCCAGAGAAAAAATATACCTTTTTTGGTGGACAAAACCATGCATCCCTCACTCTGCAGCTGCCATCCGGACCGTTCTATGGCCCAGTTTTTATTCAACTGAAGGTAATGAAACAGATTTGACTACATGTATGTAGTAAGAGGTTACAATAATATAGCTGATGCATATATTTCTTATTATTCCTTTAATGCAATATGTGGTTACAAAATGTCATTGTTATATCTAGGGATGCACCGATACCACTTTTTTACAAACCGCGACGAGTACGAGTATTTTTATTTGTGTACTTGCGATACCGAGTACCGATACTTCTTAGATGTAATAATTGGGAAGGCAGATTTTATTTTCTCTTTTGCAGATTATAATAGGGCTATAATAAGGCTAAATAAATCATTAACTGACTATTCACATGTAAAATAAACAGATCTTTCTGGTTGTAACAAAAGTGTCATCACGATATAGACAAAAAATGTAGATATAAGCAGAAATGAAATGAATGTACTGCATAGTTAACACAGGCAGCGAAAGTCAGCAAAACTTACTCTGTTGACACATTCAGGGCTCCAGACAAAAGAAATAACTGAGGCCTGGCTTATATTTATTCATTAACGCTTCCTCAATTTTGATTGGCTAGCAAAGTGATGTTGACGAAACAAACGCTGTTCTAGAAGTTGAACGGATTTCAACGGAAGCACTTTATTGGGTAAAAATTAAACAAAACAAAAAAAAAGAACCTACCTAAGCGTTTTTCTGCTACGAGTGGATCAAAACCTCTAACTTCAAAGCACTTTTTCTTGTTGCTAAGTTACAAAAGCGTCTAAGAACTTCCGTGTTGGTCTATTTCATATAAACATTGTAGCGTCTTCTTTTGAGTTCGGATTCGGCTTCATTGTAACGCGGTCTTCTTTTACTGTTTATGGATACAGCAGGATTTTTATGTTTATTTATATTCCCCGGACGTGGACGTAGGACGTAGACGCGTAATCGGCAGCCACCTTGACTATAAGCGTTAACGGGAGCAGCTGGGACTGAACTATCTGCCCATAATTAAAAAGCCGTTTCTTGCTTCTTTCAAAAAAATCATGGATTATAGAAGACGGTTGCCATTGGCGACTGGAAAGAACAAACTAGTTTGAAAAAAAATCCAGTCGCACTGGCGAACATTGTAGTTGCCACCTGGAGCCCTGGATTTCACCGCGAGCTTATTAGGCGGACCTCTGAACCTAAGTTTCTGGATCGTTGCCTCCTAGACATTGAAGTCAGGTAGGACAACGATAAAACATCCACCGACTTCCATTTGCGGTGAAATTGCCATTGGTGGTATGGGTGCATAGTATCTGCAATTTATTTACCTGATACTGGTATACATTGTCGGTGCAACCCTAGTTATATCATTGTATCATCGTTTTGACCAGACATGTAATCTACAATATTTCTGGTCTCTTAAGTACAATAGTAATATATTCTTATTTTATTATAACGTTGAGTGCTGTTATAACCTCTGATCTCACATATAATCTTTTTTTTGGTTTCCAACAGCTAGGAAAAGTCTCCACCCGATTTGCCCAGCCAAAGAGAGCCAGGGCCTTTTAATTTATAACTACAAGCCAGCATACACTGGAAAGACATCAGCATTTGAACAACTATATTATTTTTGATTAAGGGTTTGATTCTCGGGTTTATATTTTTGAGATTTTAAGGCTGGAATACCTTATGAATGTGTTTAATTGCTAACAATTAGTAATTAACATATCTTGGTTATTTCATCACAAAATGCACTGTGCTGGCTCTTAGTTTTATCTGACATCAAAATCAGATATAAGTGCTGTCTGGGTTTGGCCTGCTGATAGCTGGAAGAAAGAAATCCGTGACAGTGGAAGCTAGTGATAAGATACTCATCAATAGACAAGCAGTCTTTACCTTTTGAACGAACACTTAAACCGGTGCTCCAGGAGACTGTCCTGTAATCAGAAGATGGGCGTAATTCTGGACAAAACATCTACTAAATGCTGTAAAATGAAAATCCCTGAGCTCTGAGATGGAAACGCTGCCTTGTGGCCTTAATTAGGGTGAAGAAACGCAATTACTGCTTTGGCAAGCAGAGAATGTGCTTATAAATGAAATAAATTATTTGATACTTTTTTTAGTCATTTTCTACACACTATGTTGCAATCTCATTTTTCTTTACCGTCCACCTGACTCTCTCTACTCCACTTTCACAGTTTGCCTGCATCCATCGAAATCATGGAATCATTTACTTTCTTAGAACAGTTTAGGCTTCTTTTATTTCACAAAAACAATGCATGTTACACTGCATGAGTAGAGAAAATCTTTAAAGATTTACAGGTCTGTGTGTAAGGCACACAATGTGAAAACGTATAAATCAGTGGCACCTGAATGTGTTGATGCTTATTATTTTAACATCCACTTCCCCTCCCGCCCCCCCTCACACACACACACATACACACACACTCTAAACACATAGTGCAAAGTTAAAGAACAATTCCAGAGTAGGCTTTGTTTCAGGAAAGAAAATTTCTCAGAAATGAACTCATTTAGAGCGTCCAGCGTCACGGGTGTGAACTGTCACATCATTCTTATATAGCATAAATACAAACTAGAATTGTGATTATACTAGGCTTAGTTACCGTGCCTTTTTAGCAGAGATTGCAAAATGTAGTGTTGGTGTAACGCAAAAAGACACTGCTCTGAGAGATCATTCTTGCACCATTTTCAGAAACAATTCACCACAAACCTGTGCAATACTTATTGCAATACTGTAAAACATACAAAACAAGCCAACTTGGAACTGTCCTTTAAGTCACATCGATTCCATAATGTCATTAAATGCTTCTTACAATTTCTTAAGTGGCATATCTTCTTGTAGCTAAAACATTTAGGTCAATTTACAGTAATCTGCAGTAATTGAGAGGTCACGAGTCTTGGCTTCACCACTGGTCCCCTTCGGTGACGTTGTTCTTCTGACAGTTCTATCTAACGCCTAACTTTCCTCTCATTTTCCAAATCGTCATCATTAATTGTAAAATCTCAGCCTTAACATTTTTTAATACAAACTTGCTCAACCCTCACCTAAAACTTGCTGCCGTAGTGTAATCTACTTATGTTTCTCTTCCTCTTGATCCAAATTATAGGATGAAGTCCGTTTTCTTGTTCTTCATTAAATCACTTAAATTACCCACAGTGTTTAAAAACAGTGTACATTCACGTGGCCTTTTGTTCAGTACCCGAAAATCAGCCAGAGGTTGCAAAAAAGAAAAAAAAGAAGGCCAGTGTCTGGCTAAAGGTCACTCTGATTGTCTGGGCCGAGAGCCCCAGGTGTGCGATTGGCTGAGAGCTTCATATGGGCGATAGTGTGTGTCTCTGCGACTGGCTGAGCTCCGGATGCCAGACGTCCACGATGAAGATGAGCCTGTAACTGTCCGCCTCCTGCCAGACCTCGTGCTCGAACGAGTCATCGAAGATCAGCACCTTCCCCTCTTCCCATTCCCTGGAACACACACACACACACACATTTAGGTTGGATAATGTCACAGCTACAGAGAAAAGGTAACTAACTACCCTGTATCTATACCCGAACTTGGCACTGCAGGTTGTGTTGTATACTCTATAAGCATATGAATAAAAATGTGTAAAATCTGTATTTTTAATAATTTAACACCAAATAACAATGTTGTGCTTTATGTACCATTAGGGAAGGCAGAAACTGGGCTATGGAGGGATCTGAATGCCTGATACAGTTGGTTTGGGAAAAAGTTTCGATCTTTTGAAACATTTAAAGCACTGCACTTCGGCTCCATCTGCTGGTCAAAAGAGTGTAATGCAACAGCAATTCTGTTAAGCTGATTCCAGATCAGCAGGCATTAGCCAGTTTCGATTTTGAAAACCAAGATGACATAATGAAGCCCCGTTTAATGTAATCAATATGCCCAAAAGCATTCAGCTCAATAGTTCCTAATGTTTTACTCACACATGCTTGATTTGTGGTCACTTATGCCATCATACTATATACAATACGATATTATATCGATTCAATGGACAATGGTTCGATCTGCTGATATAAAGTCTACTACAATATGGTTTGGATTCAGTTTACTTCAGCAGACCTGAGATATGACAATATCATATGCTGACTTAACACAATCACTAAGCAAATATCATTCATTCATTCATTCATTCATTCATTCATTCAAACCGCTTAATGCCAACTGGGGTCGCTGGGGGACCTGAGGCTATCCTGGGAACCACCCCGGGGCAGGCGCCAACATACCGCAGGGAACACACACATTCACACCTTACGGGGCCAATTTAGACTCGCCAATTAACCTATATTGCATGCTTTTGGACTGTGGGAGATAACCGGAGCACCCGGAGGAAACCCACGCGAGCACGGGGAGAGCATGCAAACTCCACACAACCCTGGGCTCGAACCCAGGAGCCTCTTGCTGTGAGGCGACAGCAACAGGTCACCGTGCTGGCCTGTTAGCAAATATCATTTGTCAATTTTCTTCCAGTGCTCAACCAGACATTAAAATAAAAAAAAAATCTTTGCTGATAATAACAGATCAATTGTTCAATATGAAGTGACGTTACAATATGTATGATATCTGAACAATGCTTTCATTTTGCAGCAATTTGCTATGGACTCACTGATCACTGAATACATGTACAGTATATAGTAGATCAATGGGTCTTTACACCCGTTGTAATTATTCATTCATTTATTTATTCATTTATTATCTGAACCGCTTAATGCCTCTCCCAGGAACTTACGGGTGCAAGGCGGGGAACAACCCTGGGCAGGTGCCAACACACCGCAGGGCACACACACTCAGAAAGGTCCCAAGACCGACCCGGGATTCGAATCCAGGACTTCCTCGCTGTGAGGCGGCAGTGCTAACCACTGCACCACCGTGTCACCCCCGTTGTGATTATGTGTATGAAATATTTAACAAAGGTGAACTGCATGTGCGAGGGGGGGCTTTAATGAGCAGTAGCGCGCGTCACTAGTGGTTCCTGACCTGGTCCGGTCGGTGCAGCGGATTCTGCAGCCCCGAGGAGGGATGACAAGGCCCAGATGCATGCGCAGGCGGCAGTTAGTGGGGCCGGTGTGAGGCCAGACGTGTGTGCCGGGCTGCATCACTGAGAACTTGATCTGACAGATAAAAGACAGACAGGGACAAAGCGACAAATACAGAATAAAATACATCAACAATATATGAATATAACACATATTATAGATCAGAGACGAACAAAACTATTAACTAAAAAGCTTCAATATCTTCACTATCTGTGATTTTTTTCCTGAACAATGTTTATAGTGTAGGAAATACCTGAAGTAAGAGTTTACGTGTAAATGTTTAGTTTGAAGTTATCTGCAAATATTTTCAGAATATTTACATTTTACACTATTTTCATATTTCACAAATGGCCTTGTCAGAAAACACCATTCCAGCTTAGCAGCAGATTTTATCGTTCTAAAAAAAGGATCTTAATATTACTGTGGGATTTACTCTTAACCACTTATCCCACGTGATATATTGCATGCATTGTATACTCCTGTTTACTCTGTGCTGACGCAGGCATATGGCATATGTGGCCTAGTGGTAGGACACTTGCCTTGAGACCCAGAGTTTGTGGTTTCGAATCCAACCTCTGGCGTTACCACCACTGGGTCCCAGAGCAAGACCCTTAACCCTAAGTTGCTCTCAGGTTCCCCGAAAATTAGGAAATGTAAGTCGCTCTGGATAAGCGCATCTGCTAAATGCTGTAAATGTAAAATCAGTCATCATATGGGTCAAGTTCCGGGCTTGTCCCACTGGGAGGAGGCCCCGGGGAAGACCCAGGACACGCTGGAGAAACTATGTCTCTCGGCTGGCCTGGGAACGCCTGGGGATTCCCCCGGAAGAGCTGGACGAAGTGGCCAGGGAGAGGGAAGCCTGGGGTTCCCTGCTTAGGCTGCTGCCCCCGCAACCCGACCCGGATAAGCGGTAGAAAATGAATGGATGGACGGATGGATGGATATAGGTCAGGTTCTCAAACTTCAGTCCTTGTAACCCTTTTTACTCTATGTTTAAACCTTTGCGTTATAATGGTTTTGACCTTTATGTTATAATACATTCACAAACTGTACTGTATATTGCTTGACCTTTTCCCGTTGTTACATCAAACTTTTCCTTTTCGTTCAACCTGCGCACTTGAGAAATATTGGTGACGGAAACCCCGCACCAGCTCAAGACTAGTAAATAATGGTGGCGCGGCTAAGAGGTGTGTTTTGCATATAAAGTGTGTTTAGAGATGAGAACAAAATGTGGGTTGTGGTTTAGATAAGAACGTGTACATGAGTACGGCCAAAAGCCAGATCGAGAGGGAATTCCTTGAGGACTGGCAGGCATTGTTTGATTGGTTGGAATCAGTGGTGATTTGCAAATAAACTTTGCCCACTACAAGCTCCTGCTGTGAAGCTTATTTTTTGAATCTGCTCAAAGACTTTTCCTCCACCACAATATTTACAATCGTATGATTTCAATGAGCTTTAAAACGATTCTACTTCATTTTCCAGCTCTTGAAATCAAGTGTTCTAAGTTGTTCCAAGTGCTTTTAATTACATGACAGTTGGACTCAGATGAGAATGAGACATCTTAAGTGAATTATTCCTTATGAAATTATAAGATAATTAATACGCACAGCCTCATTTATATAGTCTAAGGAAAAATGGACTATTACTATTTCCGATTTGATAGTACGCACCCTCCTAATCAAACCTAATTAATAGGACATGGTTAGAGGGAAATAACCCAAACTGTGAACCAGTGTTTTCAGGAGATTTACCTGGCCTCTCTTGCAGCTGGTGGATTCTGGGTAACGTTCCATGAAAGCGCAGGTTTTAGGAACATGCTGACAGGAGGAACTCACCTTCCTACCTGCAAAACACAAGCAGTGTGAGTTGATTAAGAGCAGACTGTGTCATATAGAACGTAAGCCAGTGTGGCTCACTGTGAGTCTGATTACGTTCTACATGAAATAGTCACATAGATATTCCTAGTTGGTGTCTCTCATCTGCAAAATCAGAGAGAAGAATTTTGCCGATTGATTGAACATTTGTGACCCTCCACGGCAAAACCAGTCGCTTGTCGCAACGGAGGTTTCCGAGAAGAAGAACCGTTTATGTTGCGTGGGGTAAAATTTAGGATTTTTTGTTTTTAGTGTTTTGAAACAGTGGAAGGTCTATACTGTACTGTTGTCAATAAACTTCGCTGAAAAACTTACCCTTTCCATCCTAAAAACGTGACTTTCTTGAGGTGAGGAATTCAATTCCAGCAGAATGTTAAAAGTTTCTGTTTTGACCGCTCTACTTCAATATTTACGGTAAATCCACTCGTTGACAAGCGTGAAGATATTTCTCCAGAATCCATCTCTGTCTCCCGAGTTCAGTTAACCTAACGCAGGTAGGCTATCCGTGTGGCTGTGAATGCAGCGTAGGCTACCGTGAACGCAAACGTAGTCGGAACTGCAGCAAGCGTCTGTGAGTGCTACGGCGATAGTCAACTATAAAGGCAGATTTCTCCGTTTCTCACTTGGCGTGACAGGAGAAACCCGACTCCTTTGAATGTTGATATCTCAGTCATATGCCGTCCGATTCATTCCATATAGGTATCGTTTTGAGGGTTCATTTATGCCCTTTCACGACAACATAATAACTCAATTTCGAAAATTTGTGACAAGTGACTGGTTTTGCCGTGGAGGGTCACATTTCTGAGCATTTTTCTATCCCTTTATTTACTGGCTTATATTACTGGACGTCAACAATGCAAGTGCATACGCAGTTCACAGCAAGTCAATTTCTGCCTTAATGCTGTGAAATGACTGCGTAAATAAATGTCTGTTGCTATGGAGTTAGACTCTCTTGTCAACTCTTGTGTGTGTTAGTACCCTGCTGCCAGAGTGTAAACTGGCCCCAGTCTCCCGTTTCTCTCAGGTTCTCATCCTCCGGCAGGAAAAGCCCACGAGACGTGTCCATCACAGCTAGAGCTTCATCTCGTATTGTCATCCAGTTCCGCTCCAGCATCTACACACAGAAACAGACGGGAAAATTCAAATGTAAACATCTACTGTATGTCACTTTGTGGCATATCAACATTTAATATTCCAAGTTATGACATAATATTTAGTAGAACACGGCAGCCCTGGGTAAGTAGCTACTCTCTCACTTACAAATCAATTCAAACTAAACCCAGACAAGGTCAATGCACAGCATTTTATTCAGCAGTACAATGTTACTGTGGCACAGTTAGACGCTGAACTCATTTAAACATGACAAAACGCAGAACTGTTCCGACTTTATGTTGATCTGCGTAACATTAGCGGCAGAACGCTGTGAGCTAACGTAAAATAGTTCACTGCTGGAGACTTCTTGCATAATATCTTACTTCAGACTGATTTTTAACGAGGTTATCAGATCACACAGAGTAGATTTATTGAACCTAATTAGGGATGCACCGATACCGATACCCACCCGTGCAGTTACTCGTAGAGATGTCACGATGCCACTTTTTAAATTTCCGATGCGATACCAATATTGTACATTTAGATACCTGTCGATACGATATAAATCCGATACAGTCTCTGAGCTGCGTTTGCAGAGAACTACATTTCCCACAATCCTCTGCACGCCCCCCGGAGCCACGTCACAATAACGCGGTGGGTGCGCGTTCCAGTATAAACGATGGAAAATCTATGGGAAAATCTAAATAAACGACAGAATTGTGAGTAGAATGCTGGTTGTTGTGGTTATTTATCAGCTAAAATATGGTTTGTGTCTGTAATAAAGGGGTCATTTTGACCGAACTGGAGCGTTTTAGCGAGTAATGGTGCTCATGCGCGGTCATTAACACAGCGCACGCGTTTACATACGCGAATAATGTCATTTATGCGTTTTTATGCATTTACTTTTGTTTTAGTGCAGGAACATCTCACAAATACTTTCACATGCAGAGGGATCAGGTCGTCTCGATCGCAGAACTGAAAACGTTGTGTGTCACTATTAAGCGTCCGTGTGAAATACAAGCGGCGCTGCTTGAAATGAATTAAACCAAGCTTCGATTCTAGAAAAATTGCCTCGACTCGATTTTTGTACTCGAATTATTCGAGTTATTGGAATAATCATTTCGGCTCTACTTTACCGCAGTGCCACTTCCCATGCATAACGAATTGAACGTGCACGCATTTACAGATGGTCTCCATAGAACGGCCCGATGCCACCGATAACCGATCCAGCCGTTTGAGTCGTTATCGGACCGATACCCATCCACATATCGGTTACATCGGTTACATCAAAAAAATTCCCCGATACCTACTACCGATACCACATGTGGAAGATATGATGTAGTTTTGTTCATCGCCACGCGGAGGCAGTGTAAATGCCACAACACTTGCCAAATAAACTGTAAACTGTGCGGAGATAAAAATGTCAGCCTCTGGAGGTACTTTAAAATAAATGATGATGACAGCAGCAAAGCAGAAAGCTCTGCTCTGTCACCTTATCAAGTTACAAAATGTTACAGAGCCAGTGTTTTAATATTTTATTTAATTGTTGTTGCTTTTTTTTTTATGTTTTGATATAGAACAAATAAATGGATAAGAAATTAGCATCATTTATTTTATAAAATGACATAATAAGGCTCAAGTGTACTTTAACTTATATTTGGGTTTTTGAAAGTGTTTGAGTTTAGACTACTTGACATTGGTAAAAAAAATAAAACTTCTAAAAAAAAATCCTACTATTATTGTCATTGTTATTAATAACAGACCTACACAGGTATCGGTACTCGGTATCGGTGACTACCCAAAAATAAATATCGGTACTCGTACTCGGTCTCAAAAAAATGGTATCGGTGGATCCCTAAACGTAATGTTTCAAAATCGAAAGGAAAAAATGGAGTACATTTGTGAACGCCACGGATTCAACACAACCACACACAACCAAATCACATACTCTCTGCTCCAAACATTTTAGAATTTCAGACTACATTTTAGAAAACAATGTTGCAGTAGAAGTCTTGAAACACGAATATTTCTCCATGGCCTATTTTCCTTTTTTCAGACTTATCCGGACCTGGAAACGGCTACTTTTCCAAAGTGCGTAGGAACCCTGTGTACAGCTATTTCCCAATGTTAAAAAGTAGTAAACTAAACCTGGTAAAGCCACTAACTTAACTATGTTTTTCAGTAGCAATGTTAGTATCATTTTTTGTATTACTAAAGGCGGCATATGTTTCATACCCGGACTAGGTCAGTGTATCCGGTCTCCTTGGCTGTCCACCACGGCTGTGCTCGCAGTCCTGCCACGTTGTACAGTGACCGCTGCCACACCGAGGCAAAATGTCCATGCTTGTAACCAGTCTCGTACCATTCATACGCTTGCTGGACACGAATAAAAACACACACACACACGCACACGTCATGGAGGCAAAAGCAAAATGAGAAATGATGGATGGATGGATGAACGGATAAAGGAGGAGTGTGATGATTGTTCTTACATTCATATCCCCCGTTCTCTGTAGCGCGTCCCCCAGGTGAAAATAAAATCTCCCATCGTCAGTGCCAGGTTCCCCGGACTCTAAACCCTCCTATAAACAAGACAGTACAGAGACGACCGTAATATTATGTTACTAAGTGTGTGATGGATCAGGTGTGTGTTTATTTAGAAGTCATCCAGAGCCAATGCAAACGTCTATCACTAGGTTTAGAACACTACTTCCCTTTATCTAATGCTGGTTTCTGCGAGCACATTTTGCAAAAAGGTTACATCAGAAGTGTTCCTGTGGAAATTAGCGTTCGCTAATGGATATGAACTTTGTGAAGAAATTCTGTTTCATATAGATTTAAAGTGTGTGCAGGACCGTACTTCTCACCCTGAGGTAAGGGATGCTTTCTGCGATCTTATTTTCAGATTTAAGGATAAAGCCATAATGCACTTTGGCAAATCCATTATTTGGAGCCACAGCCAAAACCTTAAGAGAGAAACATAAAGAAGAAATAAATCAGATGGAGCAGGATAAGAAAGAATGTGTTTCTTTGATGAACTGAATTTTATAAAGCTTCACGGTCCAGAATATTAATATGATACTTCATTACATTACATTACGATTTTGACACTATATGCAATAAACAAATTCAACAAAACCATGTTAGAACTGCATACTTTAATGGAGATAAGGAATGACAGCCTTAGTGGTGATGGGGAAATATAATTAAGTCAAAGTCAAAGTCAACTTTGTCATCTCTGCTATATACTGTACAGATACATAGAGAGACGAGACGACGTGGCTCCAGGTTTTTTTCAGTGCAGAGAACAGAGAACAACAGAACAGAGAACAAATAAGGCAGTGGCACAGATAAGGCACATGGAATAAACAATAAATAAGTAAAATACAAAATATACATTAAAAGATTTTCATTTTAAACTAGACATGGAGTTTTAAATATAATTTGAAACTAGAAATAGAAATAGAGGTAGAATTGAGAAAGTTAGGATGCAGTATTACCTACAAGTGGAAATTGACATTTTACACTGAATGTGCAAGAGGTAGAAAGTTATAATATGTGACCCGATCTGCCGTAATGAGTCGGAAGTCGGCGTCCTATTTATTTAGATACGGGCCGATTATGTTGACAAACATCGATTTTTCTTTTTTGGTCTTATATGAAAGAAAAGGTCTTCAAAATTAATCTGGTCTCCAAAAAAGAAATATCGATATTTTTGTGATGTTTTTCAACATAATCGGCCCGTATCTAAATAAATAGAACGACGACCTCCGACTCTGTTGTCGTAACAACAGTTATTTGAGGAGGAGATAGTACATAGCATATAGTACTTACTAATTACAATTACAGCATTTAGCAGACGCTCTTAACCAGAGCGACTTACATTTCCTAATTTCAGGGACAGAGCCCCTGAGAGCAACTTAGGCTTAGGGATCTTGCTCAGGGACCCAGTGTTGGTAACGTCAGAGGTTGGACTCGAACCCACAACCTCTTGGTCCAAATTAAAGTGTCCTACCACTAGGCCACCAACAGCCATTAACTACACGGCTACTAACAAAACAAAATGCAATAATCCTCGATCTCCTCAATGAGCTGAAAAATTTAAGCTTTGAACAAGCCATAATTGTTAACTGTTCGAATGACAAAGTTTGTGGAAGGAGTTAACAAAACAAAAAAACGAGAAGGAAAACAATGAAGCGAACAAAGTGACTGCAGATAAAACATATGAATAAACTGGATCAAATAAAGTGACTATTGTGTGATTTCTGGCACTTGTACCTCCTGCTGTTTTGGCACAGGTCAGATTAGGTCATTTAAAACACACAGATCTTCTTAATAACTGAATTTACCTCTTCATAGACCCGTTTAGCTCCTTTGTTGTCCCCGACCAGAAGATAAGCCACTCCCAGATCATTTTTCAGCCCAATGTCCTCTGGGAAAGTATGAACAAGCTTCTCTAGTGTAACCAAAGAGCCCCTGGTGCGTCCTGGAAAACACACAAAGACTGCACGGTTCTGCAGCTATTTCATGCAGTAACACACGTTAAATGTGTGCCGTAGGCCACGGATTCTTTCTTCCGTCTTAAAAAATAGTGGTATTTTCTGTTTGTAAAAAAGTAGTTAGTTACTGGAAAAGTTACGTCTTAAAAAGTGTCTGATAAACGTAGTAACGCAGCTTCACTCATTTTAGTTAGATACTCATCAACAAGGTGTACATACAGTACGTGGAAGTTTCAGCAAAAGTGGAAGTGCGCGTACCCAGAAACTGCTGTCGATCGGCTCGTCTCTTTAGCGAGGCTTTGATGAGGTCTGCTGTCGCGTCCGGGAGCTCAGCCGCTTCCCTGTAGGTGTCCACGGCCTTCAGCAGCATGTCATTACTGCGCAGCTTCTCAGCCATGTCATCCTCCGCCTGGAAAAATTATTTGCACAAAATGATCAAGACTGTTTTATCGCACAGCTCTAATCATGCATCAGAAGATGATATACTGTAACGTTTATTGTTAAGACCAAACTGGTTCCGACGTGTTACCTGAGCTTTTCCATACCGGCACCTGGGACTCTGAGGATATTTCTGGACGAGGGCTTCAAAGGTGCGCAGGGCTTCCTCAGCTTTCCCCTAAAAATGAAAGACATCCAACGCTAAAATATTCTTCCTACATCTAGCATTGCAAGACCATTTATTCGGGGTTCACTAACAAGGAAGTTCACCTTTTTCCGCAATTTTTCGGCCGCGTTGATCTCAGCTTTTATAGTTTTGTCGAACTTGTTGAGGAGTTTTGGCTTTTTCTTTTTCACTGTGGAAAGCACAGGTATTAGGGTGAAAATTCGGAAAACGAGGATGCTGCTAGTATCATTGTCAACAGCACTTTTTTTAAGCGTCTTGAGCAAACCTTCAGTTTCTGTTGTAGCCTCTGGGACAGATTCCTGGCCTTGTTGGTCATTTTCGGTTTCTGAGGCAGCTTCAGGATCTGATGTTTCTGGTGGACTTTTTGGTGTTGTATCACTCGGAAATTCAGGCTCTGGGCTCGACTCTGGTGCTGCCTCTTTGCTTTTAGGTGCGTCTTTTGGGTTCGATTTTTCAAAACAAATTTGCATTTTAATAATAAATGAAAATGTTCATACGAGTAACAATCCACAAAAACACATTTGCTGGAAAACTGTACCTTGATTCTCAGTTGGATTCTCAATATTTAACTCTAAAAGGCATAAAAATGGAACACAACAAAAAAAATATTAACAATTAAAAAGAATAAGAACAAAACTCATTTGTGTTTATGAATGTAACATACTTATTTCCTCCAGCTCTACTGGGTATGACTCTACACCTTGGTATCGTTCTGTAGAGGACAGTTCTGAGACACATAACGCAATTTTAACAAGCAATGCAACGCAAATTGAGCAAGAAATTATTGCAGGCTTTGGAAAGACAGTCCAAAAGATTCAACTTTACCTATAGTTTGTTCAGGTGAAGCCTCTGTAACTAATTCTGAAACACACAAGCACAACACATTTCAAATCCAATAAGAACTTAGTTGCACTAAATTTATTGAAATACAAGTCTGTACAAGGTTGCTGATAAACTACGTTCAAATCTCACCTCCTGTGCTGTCAATACTTTCTACTGAGTCTGCAAATAAAACAACAAAAACGGTTATTCACTGTTGGCCCCCGTCTTTAGGCATGTCAACATTTGGACAAGCAACAATGCAATTCTTACTCAACTACTCAAAAAAAGCAAGACCAAACTTCATTTACCAAAAGACTGGAAAGCAGATGATTCAGTCGCCCGACCTGCAAAGACACCACAGAAAAGTTAAGAAACGTTTCTCAAAGTTGAACCTAATATTGCAAAAATGTTAGCAAAGTAGTAATCATCAACACTACTGAAGTGAGAACAAAGTGTCTGTAATCAGCTTAATTTAACTAGATGCTAGATGGACGTGAATGGGAACTAAAGTCGTAACCTTCAATGGACTTCAGCTCTTCGTCGTTCACTTGTCTTTCTGTTGTGGGCTCCTGTTGTGTCCTTTGACTGACCGATGTGTCTAGAACCAGGGAGACATGCCTGAGGTTTTGACCAATTTTTTGGCACCCATATTGATAATGAATCATTTTTATTTTTATAGTGCCTTTCTCAAACATAAGGTCGCTTTACGTCAAGAAAGAACCGAATGGCAGACATTTACAAACATGAAAAAATAAAGTAGATCAATCAACAATCAGAGGAAAAAGCTGGTTGATTGTTCCACATTCATGCTCATTCCTACATATTGATATGACAATGAGCAGAACAAGCAGCGCAACACACTACAACCCCAAAAGCAAATCACACGATTATACTGTTTAATTTCCTCAACAACACCAGCTCTCGCTCACAATCTGCGTTCCTGATGGTTTTAATGCTGCAGGATTAGGGATCGTCACTAAATTACACAGCTGTGTTTGAATGAATAATTGTTGAGATGTTATTTTAATAATTGATAATTTAGCATATACATATGGGTGTGTAATTATTGCATTGTTTTAGTCAGGAAAACTGTATTTAAGTCAAGCATTTTCTTAAGCATAACAACAATCTCAGTCATGTATTCAGACATTTTTAAAGCATTATTTTCTGTTTTCTGTTTAAAAAAGACACTATCGGATTTGTATCGTATCGGCAGATATCAAAATTTACAATATCGGTATCGTATCAGACATAAAAAGTGGTACTGTACAATGTTTATTGTTTTTAGTACATTTTTTGCACGGACATCAATACCTTTAAGTTATTTCTACACATCTGGTTCCTTAATGGCTTGAGCCCGATCGTCCCCAGTACCAGGGGCAGAACATAAAGGCTTTAAATAGTCAGTAAACGTAAACAAACATATGCATGCGGCAGATCAACATCACCGATAGAATCTCGTCTAAAAATCTCAAACAACAAATTCCACCTAAACGCAACACAATTCCAACACCAAACACATAAATAAACAAAGAACAAAAACACTGCGTATGATAATATGTTTTGGGGTTTTTTTTTGGCGAACGTGATTTTTTTTTTCATGTTCTGCTGTGTTGCATCTTCCTTTATTCTGACCCAGTAACATGTACGCTGATTCCTCAGTAATCTCACAAGTGTTACCTTTATAATGATACCAAAAGCATAAACATAGACATTGTGGTTGCTGAGATATACATATTTTATTTTGGGGATCTTTTTAGAGCAAAAATCTGTAAAACAGTCTCAGGGTTTAACAGCCTTAATTTAGCACACAAAATCCATGATGTATGCTATACAAGTATGCATTTCTTAATCAAAAACCTTAGAAACCTAAATATGATTAACTACATAATAATAATAATAATAATAATAATAATAATAATAATAATGTCATTGCATCTTCTTCATACTGTATCTTCATCTTCGTCAAGTCTATGATCAGGAGTCAAGAGTTTTTGATGGTCTTACCTGCTCTGTCGTTTGACGTCTCCCTTTCTTCCACTTTGTCCTTTAACCCTGCATGTTGTTACAAGAAAAGCAAAACTAAACCATAGCTGTTTTTTTGTTAGAAAACTGTCCAAAACTAACATTTCTATGTCCATTAGAATCGAAGTAAACAAATGAAATGGATACACACATGTAGCAACACTGAAGACCTGCATGACTGACTATGGTGCATCCTAGTCCAAGATCTACACAACTCCCATGTAACTGAATCTGATCGACTTCTAAGTTCCCAACACACATTAACACACCCAACAAAAGCACACACGTGTAGGATTGCTACAAACCAATTTTATTTTAAGATCGGATGAAATGGAGACGACGAGAGGCCGTCTTTTGATCAGCTGTGACCTTCTCACATTTTACTTCTCTAACAAACAATTGTTTTTCTTCCAAAATAAATCATATGTACATTTTACTATAGTTTACATAACATAAGTTAAAATCAGAGACCTGATGTAACCTTGATTTTACAGCTCACGCTTGAATGCGAACGCACACTTTAAAAATATATTAACATTTCTTAAATTACAATCCTGTTAAACATCTTCGCCTTTAAAAATATATCCGCTGTGCAGCAACACTGTATAAATATTACAAACATACAAACAATATACAGCAGGCAGGCCCTGAAGTGTGCCTTAAAGAGCTGGATAGTTAAAGCAAAAATTACAAGTGACTTATTTTATTCAATAACAAAAACATTCAAAGATCAATTTCAAATGTTAAACAACAAAACTTAAAAAGTTGTTTATTATTGTACGACCTCAGAACTCATGACTTCTAAAATCGTCCAACATTTTGAAATGCACCCACTTTTCTCTCACATCTCCTTCTCTAATAGCTGTGTGATTTCTATAAAATACCTTATTATGGCGCAAGATGTGAGACCACAAATTTATAAAGCGTTTAAAAAATAAGCTACGTGTTACTATTTAAAAAAATATTATTTTATTTCATTTCCATATGTTATTCAATTATAAAATAAATATTGTACCGAGGATACATTTTAATGTTACTAATGTATTTTAGGTCTACAAAGAGACCTGTAAATATGGAAAAAAAAATATATTTATGTCACAAATAAGGCAAATTTAAGGACATGCCCTAAAACTGAAGTAGCTCAGATCAGAATAAAATCCTAAAAAATCACAACTCTGACAACACAATAATGTCTTACATTAAACAATTGCAAATTCTCATGAATAACTAGAAACTAGAAACTTATTTTACCAGGCGAAGTCCCACTCAGATATTGAATCTCTTTTGCAAGGGAGCCCTGGGATTTACATACAAACAATAAAAAACGGAAATTGATGTCAAAGCAGAGAAAAATAGCAAGAAAATTATAATAAGTGATAATAAAACAATAAAACCTATATGATATATCAAAGAAACTGCACAAATGTTTCCCTTCGAAAAGTTTCAATGTAAAAAAGCAGTTTGATAAATGAAAATGTATTCTTTTATGTATGTCTACTTCTGACTAAGGGAACACTGTGAGAAAAACACTGCAGTTTGCTGGATGAAACCTAATAAACAACTTCATTTGAAAATTCTTTTGAAAAAGCGTTCACAAAACACCTCAATACCCATATTCATTGGTTAAAAATAACCAGTAAACTATGTAACCATTATTATAAATACAGCTAGGCCGAAAAGTACTTGGACATTCATGAACTTTGTCATTTTTGTAATAAATCTCTATATAATTCCACTACAACTGATTAAACTCCTTAAATTACAGAAATGACAGCCATTATGTGCTCCTGTTCCAGCATTTTCAGAGTTTCAAACCAATTGGACATGCCACAAGCACTTTCATGGCCAGGAGCGGACCGTTGCCTTATTATATGTCATTAAGTAGACAAAATGTCTGGAGTTGATTCAGAGCAGAAGCTGCATTTGGTAGCTGTTCACTGGAACTCAACATGATGTTCAAAGAGGTGTCAAAGCAAGTGAAGGCAGTCGTAAAAGGCTGAAAATACCAAGGGTCGACCGAATACCGGCCAGGTTGATTAATGGGGGCCGATATTAGGCATTTTGCCGATTATCAGTATCGGTGTTTAATCACCGATATCAAGTAATTACAAGGTGCGCTACTGTGGCTCCGCTGCAGTCTCTTCTCTCTGTGCCATTTGCTCTCGACTCGCTGCTTCATTTAATGTCCTGCCCACAAAACGTAAGACAATGTTGGTGAATGAGGCCAGATGACATATTGCGAAAGCAAACCAAAAGTTTCTCAAGGAAATGAAATGGGATTTTCTTCAACGGCCAAGTCAATCACCTGATCTCAACCTGACAGAGCATGCTTTTCCACTACTGATGAGAAAACAGAAAGTATACACCTCTGTCACGTCTTGATTACTTCATTTCAAATCCACTGTGGTGGGAGACAGGGAGAAAACGACAAAAACTGCATCAATGTCCAAATCCTTATCGGCCTAACTGTATGTCCACCAAAAAATAAAGATCAGTAAGTAAGCACCATGCAGCTGAATCAAATCTCCTCTAAGGCCATGTCCACACGTACACAGGTATTTCTGAAAACGGAGGTTTTTCTATGCCTTTTGGCCTTTCGTCCACACGCAAACTGTGTTTTGGGTCAGTGAAAACGGAGGTTTTTGATAACTTAGGCCAAAGTGGCGATTTTTGAAAACTCCGTTTCAGAGTATGTGCCGTGTCCACATTAGATTTTCATCTACAATACAAGGCATGCTTTTGACAGCGTTTTTTGCGATTGTGTGTGGATGGAGATAATTTAGAAAACGTGCTTGTGTGGACGCGATTTAAAAAAAAAACGAAAACAGATAATCTCCGTTTTCAGAAATACCCGTGTATGTGTGGACATGGCTTTAATAACGCCGGCAAAGACATGACCCCAGATGTGACCAAGACGGTAAAAGTCCTGGTCAACATTTATCACATCTGATATTATTAGGGTTATTTTATTCTCTTATATTCAGTATTGAGACAGCTACTTTCAAACAGTAACTTTTCAAGCTAAAAGCTACTTAGAATTCAGAGTAGCTACGCTACGGCCAAGCTTACTGCTTTAATATACAGTAGCTGTTAGCTACTACAAGCTACAGAGGAAAAAGTAGCTAACTACACTAAAGCTCTTTCACAGCTAAGGTGGACTTCATCTTTTGACTGCATCTTGTAGCTGCCAAGAGCATGCTGTGATGCTACGTATGAACGCACAGCAAGCGGGCACCGTACGCTATCCCATCAGACGCCACTTCTGGCAATTCAACACTAATCAGAAACAGCTGGTAGTTGAAAATACCCGTCCTAGCAAAGAGACAGGAATCACTGTTATATTTCTGACAATGTAGTGTTTTAAAAACATCGTTATTTGTTAAAAAATAAAAAGGTTACTTTTAAAGCTACAATTTTTTAAAGGTAGTTCATAAACAATATCCTACTTTTTTATCTAATTTTAGTTAGCTACTCCCCAACACTGCTCACAACGGGCCTCATTCGCCAAACATTCTTAAGAAGAAATTTGTTCTTAAAAGCCACTTACGCCGTTTTCACGAAGATTCCAACACTCACCAACGTTTTCCTAATTGAGATTTGTTCTCAGGTAACAGCGGTTAGTACTTTTACGCAAATTTTATCGTATGCATGTTTGTGCTAATTGTGTTTTCTTCAATTCTACAGTTGACTCATTCATTTTCTGAACTACTTAATCCCTACCGGTGTCACAGGGAGCAGAGCCCACCGGTGTTGTTAGACACCAACACACCACAGGGCACTCACACACACACACACACACAATCCCTCCCAGTCACACCGTAAAGGGCCAATTTAGATTCGCCAATCAACCTGTAGTGCATGCTTTCTGACTGTGGGAGAAAACCCACGCGAACACGCAGAGAGGCCCTACGGCCGACCCAAGGATCAAACCCAGGGCCTTCTTGCTGTGAGGTGGCAGCGCTAACCACTGCCCCATCGTGCCACCCCCAATCCTACAGTTGTAAAATATTGTACTATTTAAATGTTATGACTTTCTTAAGAACGGATTTAAGAAAAACCGTGGTAAATGAGGCCCATTAAGTAAGATAATTCTGAGTTTGGCCAAGACTCAGCTTCATGTAAGTTAGTAAAGGCCCCTTCTCTCCGATCGGTCAGTTTAAAAGCAGGTTTATTAAAGTTTCTCCTCCTCATGTGACCTCCTGTTCTTCCTGATGGAGGACTTCAGCAGATCTCTGGTGGACATTTTCTCTGGTTTGTCTTCATTTTGCTTCTTTTCTCCAGAAACTTTCTTTTTGGATTCCGTTTGTTCAGCTTTATTCTTCTTTTCCTGCTTCTCCTTCTGTCTCTCTTGTTCCAGTCTCTCTTGCTCTGCCTTCTCCTTCTCCAGTCTCTCTTTTTCAGCTTTCTCTTTTGCTGCTTTTTCCTTAGCCAATTTTTCTCTCTCAGCTCTCTCTTTTTCTGCCTTCTCCTTTGCTAGCCTCTCCCTTTCAGCTCTCTCTTTTTCTGCCTTCTCCTTTGCTAGCCTCTCCCTTTCAGCTCTCTCTTTTTCTGCCTTCTCCTTTGCTAGCCTTTCTTTTTCTAGTCTCTCCTTTTCTGCCTTTTCTTTTTCTAATCTCTCTTTCTCTGCCTTCTCTTTCGCTAGCCTTTCTTTTTCTAATCTCTCTTTCTCTGCCTTCTCTTTCGCTAGCCTTTCTTTCTCTGCCTTTTCTTTTTCTAGTCTCTCTTTCTCTGCCTTCTCTTTTGCAAGCCTTTCTTTTTCTAGTCTCTCTTTCTCTGCCTTCTCTTTTTCTAGTCTCTCTTTCTCTGCCTTCTCTTTCGCTAGCCTCTCTTTCTCTGCCTTCTCTTTGCTAGCCTCTCTTTCTCTGCCTTCTCTTTTTCTAGTCTCTCTTTTCTCTGCCTTTTTTCTTGCTTCTTCTCTCTTTCTCTGCCTTCTCTTTTTCCTAGTCTCTCTTTCTCTGCCTTCTCTTCCGCTAGCCTCTCTTTCTCCTGCCTTCTCTTTCGCTTCGCCCTCTCTTTCTCTCGCCATTTCTTTTCTTTCTCTCTCGCCTTCTCTCTTTGTCCTTCTTTCTCTCTTTCTCACCACCTTCTCTTTTTTCTAGTCTCTCTTTCTCTGCCTTCTCTTCCGCTAGCCTCTCTTTCTCCGCCTTCTCTTTTTCTAGTCTCTCTTTCTCTGCCTTCTCTTTTTCTAGCCTCTCTTTCTCTGCTTTCTCTTTTGCCAGTCGTTCCTTTTCTGCCTTCTCTTTTACTAGCCTCTCCTTCTCCGCTCTTCTTTCTCAGCTTGTTCTCTAGCCAGCTTTTCCTTCTGTGCTTTCTCTTTTGCCAGTCTCTCCTTTTCCGCCTGTTCCTTAGCCAGCTTTTCCTTTTCCGACTTCTCCTTTTCCGCCTGTTCCTTAGCTAGCTTTTCCTTTTCCGCCTTCTCCTTTTCCGCCTTTTCCTTGGCGAGTCTTTCCTGCTCAGCTCTCTCTCTCGCCGCTTTTTCGATGGCCAGTCTCTCTTCACGCTCTTTTCTCTCTCGCAGCCTGGCCTCGGCCCTGCTCCTTGGCTTTCTTAACGGCTTCTCGCGCCGCCTCTTCTTGAGCCAGGATGGTCCGGACCTCGGCCAGCGCCAGCTTGGCAATCTTTACCGCCTCACGATCTCTTCTCGTGGATGATGCGGAGCTGCTCCTTCAGAGCCGTCTTCAGCTTCTGGCCGATTGCTCTGGTAGAATGTTCTAGATTATGGATAAGCAGATCTGCTGAATTTTGTGGAAGTTCATTTCCCTTTTCCATGCAAAATATTTAGCTCATGCTTGAGGAGTTGGAAGTTAGCGGTCTCGTGAAGCCTTTTCAAATCTTGCAGCCACAAAGACAATCCTCTTCTTTACTTTTTGTAATTAGTGCGATAAAAATAAAGCCTTGACAAAATGTGTTAAAAATGGTTAAAACATTCTCTGATGGTGTTAAGCCAATCTTTGGAAACTGAGCATACTTGTATTATATTGTGTACACACAAACATTCTTTTCCTTTTAGATGATGTCAGTAGTTCATGTTTTTCTGTTAAAACTTGATACAGCATTATGATCATTGTTGTATTCACATAAACCAATGCAGGCAAAATAGTTTCTTTTAAAACCTGCTGTTACATTTATAACATCTCAAAGAAAAATTAGGTAACTAATACTTTTTGCAAGCTTGCAACTTTTTTGTCTTTAAATTAGGGATGCACCGATCGTTCGACCAGCGATCGGAATCGGCCGATTTTTGGCCTGATCGGTGATCGATGTCGTACGGTACTCACGCGTACCGATTTCAAACCCGATCTTCTTGTCGCGCATTACTTGGAGCACAACCACGGCGCATTCAGGCAGCGTTTACATCAGCTCAGCAGGCGTTCTCATTCTTTGAATGGGGTGACATCGTCTTGGCTGAGGAAATAATGAATTTTGGAGTGCGTGAATATGGCGTCACATCAACGCCAAAACTAGAGCACACAAAATGGCTTCACTCAAATTACTTGATACGTAAATTTCAAAAGTCAGCCCATAAATGTGAACTTCGAGCACAAAATTAAAATTGTGATGATAATATTGCTTGTGAACTGTATTTTCCTCTCGAATATTTTTTTTTCCTCTCGATGTATTAAATGTCGCCCAGAAAGGCGGGTTTGGCAGTTTGGGGGCGGGTTTTGGCAGCTTCTACCTGCGAATCCTATTGGGTGATGGCTCCTGGTTTTGTGATTGACTGCACACTACAGACCAGTTTTTACAGAAAAACCAAGATAGCGGAGGAAGAGCAGCGACAGGTAGATTAAAGCAAGTTATAGTTTATCATATAATTATAATTTTAATAGTTAAGTCTTACCGCGTTTAATACAAGCATGCAATCATGGCTCCCTTGCCCACTTGTCTGTCCCAATTCAACAACATACACACAGATGCTAGAGTCAATCACAAGATGATCACTAGATGATCAGCGTTTTCCATAGTTGAGAAACAGGCTGAAATCTGTCGTCACCTCTGCCCCAAAATACACAATGCCAAGTGAGCGTTACTTGCCGGGGACGTCGAGTTACCGGAGTTGTTACATTTTACGAGTTACATTTTATTTATTTAAATTTGTAAAGAAAATTTGCTATGAAAATAAATTAATTACATTATAATTATATTATATTAAATTCTATTAAAGGAAATTAGATTTTTGTTTGTATTTGCTGTAGAGCTGCCACTATTATATGTCACTATTATAAAAGTAACTAGTAAACAGGGAAAGTAACTACCGCGGTACATAAAAAAAGTTGAAACCCATTTTTTTGTGTCGATGTCGTCGACTACTCGCAGCAGCTCTAATTTTCTGTTATCTGGGAAAAAAATATCAGTATCGGAAAAATCGGTATCGGCCGATCACACTTACAAAAAAAACGGTAATCGGAATGGGCCAAGAAAATTGCAATCGGTACATCCCTACTTTAAATTATTTCTCCTGTGAGACATGACTGTTCACAAGACAGTAATCTCAATATTGTTGGGATGTCCAAAAATATCTCAAAAATATTGATACTGTCTATCTGAAGTACTATTTTAACAGACAGAGATCTGCATTGTAATACGGAAGTGTATTGCTGCCACGCCATAGTAATAAAAAAATATATACGGCTGAAAACATCACGTTAGAACGTGTTAAATATCACGTTAAAACGTATAAAATTATCACGTTACAACGTGATATCAGTGTTGGGAGTAACGCATTACAAAAGTAACGAGTTACAGTAACTGATTACTTTTTGCTGTAACGTAGTAATGTAAGACACTAATCAATTTTCGGTAATATTTTACTCGGTACATGTTGTAACGCGTGCGTACAAAGCACTTTTAACCAAAAATGTATTTGTTTAAAAACAGCAAGACCACGAGACCTCATATTAATTATCTGTGACCGAAAAAAAATGCGCGAGAGTTGTACTTCCTGTTTATGGTTAGTTGAGCCCCTTGCACAGTGCATCACATAAGGCTTGCTTCTCCAGTGAGATGGCGGAAGACAGTACTTTTGCTGAGGAAGAGTCGTCCGTATTGTATTGTACTGTACAATGAGAAATCATAAGCTACACCCATCGTGCATTAGGCATGACTCATGTTGTGTATCTCTTGAATTCAAAGAGAATAAAGGCATTACAATCGTAAGAAAAAAATGCATCTTTTCTTGTCATTATAGTAAGCATTAACGTGGGATATAGTTTTGTTTTGTTTGTTTGGTGCTATTCAAATTCTGGTCATTTTTCATTTTGGCTGTTAATGTTTCTTGAATTGCCTCTTAAGCCCTTACTTTGCCAGTTATATTTATAATATTGTTGGTAGCCTGGTTACACATAATCGACTGGTTACACATAATAAGCGACTGGTTTTGCCGTGGAGGGTCACATATATAGCCCAGACTGATCTAGGCAGTTGAACGCTGCTGCAGGTTAGCTCTCCCTTCCCTGCTGGACATTTACACCAGGAGATGTAAGACCAGGGCAATTAGGATTGTTGAGAAATTGTCTCATAACGGACTGTTTCAGCTTCTGCAATCAGGCAGAAGGCTCTGCACCATCAGGTGACTCAGGTGAGTTTCTATCCTCATGCCATTCGACTCCTCAAACAGGACACGCCTCCCTTTCATAATGTTAGGTTTATTATCTCAACACTGAATCTTCTTAGTGTATCATAAACCATATTGTCTGCCACATTTCAGTCTCCATTTTTACATGCACTGTTCATGTAAAAATCATCCATCTTAGTCAGCAAGAGCAGATCAACTCTTTTATTCTCTATATATGTTAAATAGCACGTTCTAACGTGTTATTTTTCACGTTCTAACTTCATATTTATTACGTTCTAACGTGATAATTTAACACGTTGTAACGTGTTATTTTTCACGTTCTAACGTGATATTTTTCACGTTCTAACGTGATATTTTTCACGTTCTAACGTGATATTTTTCACGTTCTGATGTGATTTAAGACGTTCTAATGTAACGGTCTCACGTTATAACGTGATAGCCATATTTTTTTTAATTATGGCGTGGCAGCAAAACGCTTCCGTATTGTAACACCTTATTAATGTTTAGTTATGTCTTAAAGTCGGGTTTTGAAATCTCAGTGTTTTCCCACCTCTTACTCTGTTCAAGGACAAGCCATTAAATCAGTGACGAAATAAAGCTCAATGTTAATCTACACAAAATCTCACTCAGAAGCACATACATTTTGCCTTACCCTATGGAACTCCAAAGTGTTCAAAAGTATTATGAAATATGTTAGAATTATATTGTGAAATACAACTCATTATTGTGAAATATATTTTATTCTGTTATATACATTTACTTATTATTTACTTATATGATTTCATATTTTTTATTTTTCAATGTCAGTATTATTTCATAATGCCGTTTTTCATCATTTCATGATCCCGTATTTCATCATTTCATAGCCGTTTTTCATAATTTCTTGATGCCGTATTTCATAATTTCATGATGCCGTATTTCATCATTTCATAAAATTTCTTCGTCTGCCAATCAAGAGAGACAAGGTGGAGCCAGTTGTGTGATTGGTTGCTCCTTTACTCAGACGTAAGTAATAGTACATGAGCATTTCAAAGCATTTCAAAAACTTCATCTAAACGATTCAAAATCGTATCTACGGGTAAATTATCCCTCTCTATCTGGTCTGCTAAAATAAACAGAACTGAATGAAGTTCATGCCAGTCCTCCATCCTCCCTGACTCTTCACCTAGCACGTTGTTGCTAGCTGTAACAGCGGTCCGCTGAGCAGGTATCCAGGAAAACTAATCGATGTTAAAGGATGAGCCAATAGGCGTGCAGGTCCAACCCACTGACACTGATTGACAGACGAAGAAATTTCATGAAATGATGAAATACGGCATCATGAAATGATGAAATACGGCATCATGAAATGATGAAAAACAGCATTACGAAATAATACTGACTCTGAAAAATAAAAAAAATATGAAATCATATTTCACAATAATAAGTAAATGTATATAACAGAATAAAATATATTTCACAATAATGAGTTGTATTTCACAATATAATTCTCATATATTTCATAATACTTTTGAACACTTTGGAGTTCCATATTACCCTCTCTTGCATAACGATTGCAGTGTATTGGCAAACGGTTTCCAGACAGGTCCTAAAAAAGTAACTGCAGTTGTGCACTTAGGAGTTTGATGTTTGCAAAAAGGCCGCTGGCTTGACATATCTCTTGCGATGCTCATTTACAAAAGATAAAATATAAGAAATGCTTAACATATATTTTTTTCCAAATATATATGAAGTTGTGAAGCATATAGAGATCATTTTTGGATTGGCTTCACTAACTAACAAACAAACAGGAAGTGTATATTTCTAAATTCAAACAAATATAGTATATGATCAGACTACTACTGACCTTGAACTTTATCCAAGAACACTTAAATCTGAGTAAATGACGTTTTATCAGACTTCTCTTGTAGACCATGGAAAATAAGACCTTTTTATATCAAGCAGCAAAAAGTGACGTGTTTGACTTAATTAGTCTTACTTGACAATACTGCATATGAAATGATGCACTATGCAGACATAGCAACAAATAAAACAAATTTTGCATATTTTAAACCAAAGTTTAACAACTAAACCACAATGGTGTCTCTGAGCAGTTGCCAATTTTTTATTAATGTATTACGTCATATTTATTATTAGCAAAAACTATTCCAATTGTCAATACCTGTGCTATTTGAGTCTCACTGCAAGCACACAAGCAGGCCAAGCTCCACACAAACCCACACCCGCACACAATGTTATCAGGATTACTCATGCTAAATACCTGTTTCTTCCTTAAGCTCCTCTTCTTTCGAACTCTCGGCTGTAGTGAGAAAGATCGTATCACTGAGCAGTGTAATGCACATGACAATCTGATCATGGCCACAGTTTAGATTAACGGTCTACAGTATGAACAGAATCATGATTTGCAACACAACTTTTCCTCCGTCATGCTTTCTGAAGCCCTCAACTTATCAGTTTGATGGCAAAGCAGTACACACCCATCAGCATAAAGCATCACTTAAAATGTTGACGTCAGGCATGTTGGACATGAACGTTTGTTTTTACTGGGGCAGTGGTAGTGTAACGGTTAGGGAGTTGGCCCTGTGATCAGAAGGTCACCGTTTCATGAGCAAGGTACCGTTCCCAAGCACTGTGCATCAGCTGCTGACTGCTCCACCATGGATGGGTGAAATGCTGAAGTCACATTTCATTCACTTTAAAAAGCTATGGGACACACCTCATGGAACACACGCACCCTAACACACTCACAAACCTTAAAAGGGGCAGTTTAGATTAACCAACCAACCTATAACACACGCTTTTGGACTGTGGGAGGAAACTGCGCCCTTACTACGTGAACAAAGGGAACAACAGTGTTAACCATCGCACCTCAATAAATGTTTAACATGATTATAGTTCTGTAGAGCCATAGTGTTCTTCTATCAGCATGCAAAATTGCATATTTGAAAACACACATTCCAGCCATGCTGCCATTTTTCACTAATTTATGAATTGTATGTATTGTGACTGTGCAGCCATATTCTAAAAAACATAACCCTAGGCCATGACGTATGCACAAGTAAACATTCACTTTCACTGACCACTTTATTAGGAAACCTTGTAGTGAACAAGGAATTAACAGAATCAACAGAACATCATAATAAGGAAGGGGGTGTAAGTCAGAAGTTTCACCATGATCCAATATTATGTTTTCCAACAACAATTTGCTTGGAAGCATTACACTATGTCTGATTTATGTTCGATTTTGTAGGCTTGTTGATCGTTGAATCAATGTATTGATGTAGATCAATGTAGTGTTACACCTGCACTATCAAGTTTGCTTTGGCTTTGTTAACAAAGGGGTCAACACAAGAGTTCCTAATAAAATGGCCATGGACCGTAAATATTCATTATGGCATGATGCACCATTTGTATGTAATAAACTCATATTTCATCCTTGTTGTTCTATAAAAAATAGCATGAGATAAGGCTGTTAGAGGTTTACTGTGTCAGAAGTAGGGATGCACTGATCCAATATGTCAATCGAATATCGGTCTGATAACGACTCAAATAGCTGGATCGTTAATTAGTGGCACTGGGCCGATAAACGGAGACGATTGTGCTAATTCGCACATATGGATATCACAATGAGCAGAACAAGCAACTCAATACACTACAACCCCAAAATCACTAAATTACAGAACTGTGTTTAAATAAATTTTTGAGATGTTAATATAATAATAAACAATTTGGCAAATACATTTGAGTGTGTAATTATTAGCCTGTTTTAGTTAGGAACAGAATAATCTCAGTGTTCTTCTCACAGAAAATGCACAACCTATTAATTAAAAACTGATATCGGATCGGTACTCTGGATTGGCCGATACCCAAAGCTGGATCGGTGCATCCCTAATGATGAGTGAGTAATTTTAGGACTGGGACTGCTTCACTTTGGCACGTGAGGAAAATCAGGGCTCTTGTTCATTCTTGCACAAACAGACAGCTGCAAATAAGGAACTGTAACATCACAGCGGAACATCAAAGCAAAGGCCCTTACAGAATATGCACATTTCTTATAGCTTCATAACGATCTGCAGTACGTGTAGCCATGAGCATCACAGAGCCATTAAAAGAGGGAATATCACTTTTGGAGTTCCCCAGTGCTAACACAGCACACACACCAAGCTCAGCATTCTGTAGCATTTCTCAGAATAGGACACCAGGAACACCATCAAGAAAAAGCCAAACTCAGAGGAGCAGCAGCACAGAAGAGCCACAGAAGAAAACGTCCATTAAATACCTTTACTGGCATTTTTTTTCTTAGCGCTCACAGGAGCATTCTCTGATTCGGAAAGAAAATATTGTTAGATTTGAGAATGAAAAATGATACATGGTGATGATACACACACACATTCACAAAAAAGCAAGCGATCACTTGTAATATTTATGTCTTGTTCCTTTCTAAGCTCATTTTAAAACTTCAAATAAAGGTAATGGTTTATAGATATTACACAAAAAACACTATTAAGCATGTTGAGTGAATTCGAGCAGGTGAAAACTTTTTTTTTTTTTTTTTTTTACTTCTGAGCAGGTGACTGTCTCGTGTTAAGTACTGACCAGTGGCCTCTAGTGAAAACTAGCCAGACTTGAGCTTCCACACACACGCTTTCTCAGAGCAGTAGCAAATGACCAGCTCACAGGCCCCACAAGGTGTATATTTGACACTCCTGACCTAGAAGGAGCTGCAGCATGCACAATGCCAACATGGCGCCACGAAATACCTTCAGCTGGACTTTTTTCCCTTGCTTTGTGTACTGAGTCTTCCGATTTGACTGGAGGAGATTCTAACAGCAATAAAGAGAACTAGGAAAGTCAGATGCATGAAGCGCCTCAGGGTCCTTTCAAAACATTTGAAGCCTTTATGTACCCACAACTGGTTAAACAAGGAACAACAGGAAAAAAAAAAAAAGCAGGCAACAGTAATCACACAAACTTCACTAACAAACACAACATTTGAACCGCAAAGTCACGCACAGGTCCCACAAAGTCACACAAAGTCACGCACAGGCAAATATGCACACAAACCCGCAGATACATTTATGCGAAATGACAAAAAGCTGTACGGAAGACAGACGTATCTGAGAGAGTCCATGCAGTTTCATATCAGCTATATAAAAATATATATTTATAATAAAACACAAAACCCAGAGTGTGGTGCAACAAAAATCCTGATGCTACGCACATGCAAACACACAACCCGCTACAAATGTACAAGCTTATCTGCACATTCCTCACAAGACGAGAGAACAACATCCGAGAAGAAAAGACTCTAAGAGGTGATGACCGATTAAACGTCTCTTATGTAACAAGCTCCCAAACCACAGTTCAGACGCCTTCGCACAGGCTGCAGAAGCTCAAACTGCAGAGTGAATGCCCTCTATGTTCTTCACCTACCAACAACCCTCTCCTTACTCTCCTCCTCCTCCTCCTCCTCCTCATCTTCAGTATCCTCACACGGCATCAGCGCATCACAGAGGAAAGCCAGGAAGCTTTTTAACAAATCTGAGCTCTGCTCATCTGCCAAAGCATCAGCAGGGGTTTCGAGCACAGAGATATCGCCCTTGCAAAAGTCAGGCAAGCCTACACAGCCAAACGCAGAACAAAATAAAGAAAACAGAAAGGATGGAGAACATAAAGCACAGAAAAGCACAGAAGCTAAAGACTTCGGACACCAACAGAGCAGAATTTCCTACTGGGTAGAAAAGTGGAAGCCATAAATCATAAATAAAGGGCTTAGTATCATCACCGTGTGGACAAACTTAGACTGTCAAATTATTATTATTATTATTATAGGTTTGGGATCACCTGGAAACACATGAAATTACTTTGAATAGGAAATGTAGCAAATGTGCAGGACATTTAGACATTGTCAGAATTAGAAATAATGATTTTAATGGAAGTTATGAATGTGTTCTTCAAATTTTATTTTCATCTTCTTTTGCAGCAATTACAGCCTGGCAGACCTTTGCCATTCTCGCGGTCAATATTTCGGGATAATCTGATGAGATTTCACCCCATGTTTCCTGGAGCATCTGGACTAGCTTGATGAAGTCTTCCTCTGTACCATAAGGTCAAGCCACTCCCACAACAGCCCAATGGCCACTCCATTACAAGTCAGAATTGTGGCTGACTGCTTATTCTTTAAACATTGCTGGCATATTTTGGAGGTGTGTTTTGGGTTTTTATCAAGTTGTAGGATGAAATTGGCCCCAATCAAGTGCTGTCCACAAGGTGTGGTATGGCGTTGCGAAATCTTATGATAGCTTTCCTTCCTCAAGGTCCCTCCCACTTTGTACAAATCTCCTATTTCACCACCTCCAAAGCCCCCCCCCGAGACCATCCATTTTGTGGGAGGTGCTCCAGGAAGCATGGGGTGAAATCTCATCAGATTACCTTGAAAAATTGGCAGCTAGAAAGCCGAAGGTCTGCCAGGCTGTAAATGCTGCAGAAGGTATTTTTTTATTGTAAGAGCCCAGCCCAGACCAAGGGAGGAGTCCGCCTCATCGGACTCCAGTTCCAGATCTTCACAACAACCTCAGCTCACCAGATCAACGTCACCAGAATTGTAGCCTATCCTATCATAGACATTTTACCTATATTTAAAGACCTCCAGTAACTACGGTTCTCTGCGAAGTATTGTTATGCCTAGTGCAACTTACCGAGCATTATTCATGTTTGGCCTGCCTCCGTTTCGACCCTTGCTTTCTGTTTTTGGACTACCCTTTTGCCTCTGGCGATTTGGATTCGTTTGCCCCGTGGACTGTGTTTTCTGGTTCTGACCTTCGCTTGAATAAACGCACTACTTCTGTCAGTTTCCCCTGTGCCTGCGACCTGGTTCTGTTGACTCTGCGTTTGGGTTCACCCGCCTGCCGTTACATTGATATAAGCAAAGTTTCAAAAACATATTCATCATTTCCATTGAAATGATTATTTCTAACAAATTTCATGTGTGTTTCCATGGAAAACAAGAACATTCCAAATGATCCTGAACGCTTGAGCTGTAGTGTAGGTATATGGTGTGCAAATAACATTTCTAGTATATTCATTTGTTAAAGATACAGAACAGTATTTGTTTCTCATGTGTTGATTGCTCCAGATCATGTCTAGGTTAACGGCTGCAAAAATCAACTAAGCACAGGAGGAAATGCCCTCTGTCCTTCTGCCTAAAGTATAGTTTTCATCTTTGGCCCACATTACGTAGGTGCCATTTCAGAGCCCTTTAATCTTGTCAGTAAACATAGGCAGGCCTATAATCAAACTCGAATTTAGGCAGACTGTCTGTTTTTATGCTACCACAGCATTCATCAGTTAATGGGCTTGGTCTAATCACACCATGCACAAATAAGCCTGCTAATAAACTAATTTCAAAAAGAGCTTGGGTTTTATGCCTACTGCAAAAGCATCTAATAGTAATACAGTATGTACTAACACAGAGAGAGCAATCAAATGCAGTTATCACAATATTTCAAATGGAAACATAAAGATAGCTATATCTAGTCCTCTATATCTGCATGTTTTATTATGGTATGCAGCGAATCTTGTAAACATTCATTACTACAGTTGACATTTTACAGTTTAATATTCTGCTTTACCAAAATGCAATGGCATATAGGATCAACAAAAGAAATAAATAATATTATAATAATAATCATCGGAACAATGGAAGGAAAGGAGGAAGCAGAGGAAGGAACAAAGATGTAGAATGAGACAATGCTCTAGAGAAAGTGGTTAATATTACACCATATTTAATTAAAAATTTAGCCAGAAAACCTAAACCTCATTAGTCCTCCTACTTGACAATGATCTAAATAAAATTTATTCAAGAAATAAACTCTTACAGCTAATCTGACAAAAAACGAATGAAGCACTGCTATTAGCCGTTCATATTAGTATTTTTGCCAGGAGTATTTCCTTTGCTCCAGTTATTGCCAAATCTTCAACTGATATCTTTCCGTTCGCTAGCATCTACAGTATAGCTGATCCTATACCATATATCTACATAATATGTCCCTACATGTCCCACAATATTCTGGTGCTTCACATCTCCAAAAAAAACCCTGACCATGTTGTAGGTACTTCACAGGAACCTTTCACCCATTTGTTGGTCTTGGAACTCGAAACCTTAGTCAGTCATGCAGACTCAAATACACAAATTTATATGCAAAAAAATAGTCATATTCACCCAAGAACACTTTGGCATCTTCCACATCAATATCTCCATCACCATCAGCATCATAAATTCCTCCCAGTGACCCTGCAAACACAAGACATGACATGACAACAACTAACCAAGGTGGGTCACATCATCTATCGTGAGGTAATACAACATTATAACATTTTAAAACAAACACAGCCCTGTAGTCCTAATCCCAGTGCTTGTTTTTAACATGACACTGTAAGTCTCATAGATGCACTACGCACTAAACACTAAAAGCATCATAGATGCACTATACACTATGCATTAAATGCCCTGAATTTGCATTTTGCATGTTGCACATGCCATTGATTTGCAGTGACCACTTCAAAGACATATGTGACTTAAGACATACTGAGTTTGATAGGCTAACACAGAAAGAATATGTTACACAGCATAAATTGAATTAAATAAAATGTAAGAATTTGGACCAAATTTGATTCCGATATTACTGTGCATCCCTAGAAATTATGGGATGGGATTATGGGATTTATATGGATTGAATGGTGTTTTATTTCACAAATCTCAAATTGCAAAATTCAATCATTTCCCATGTTTTCTACTAACATTACCTGATGCATCTCTCCAAGTAAGAGGACAGAGAAGATAACTCTCTACTGACTAAGTTAACACATACCTACAACGTTGTTATAGTCAACCAGGCCAAGCCAGACAACAGCCACAGACATCCAGACCCCAAGCATGGCCAGCACGAAAATCCAGCTGAAGATAGAGTTTCCTGAGTTGCCCTCTGCCTTCTTACTGCTGACAGCAGGCACTGCATGGTGATCTGGGAACGAACACACACACGAACACACACACACACAGCTCGCATGTTATTTGGAGTGCAACAGTGGTTATCATATCACTGAATATGAGAAAATTCTCAATTAGAGTTGTAGACAAAAACAATTAATTACTCATTTATTCATTATCAGAACAGATTAATTAATAAAACAAACACTATGTCCAGTGGATGTATTTTACTGATACACTGGGTGTATTTGCAAGAACTTCCTCAAAACGAAACTGCAGTAGGTTCATATATATATGACCATCAGGGTGGACACAAAGCAATATGGAGCTGCTCTTAAGCGTGCTGTGGGTTCAAGAATGGGCACAAAGGTCAAAGGGCACAGGGCCAGGGTCTGCACGTATGATCAGGATGAGAGTAGCTGCATAGCTTAAACAGAGCAGCTGAACACAGCTACACAATGCAGAGAGTACAGAGGCTTAGAAAATAACATCAGCTCACGTAACACAGTGGATTATATTCTGCTGACAAGGTCACCTATGTGCTAAAATATCCAAACCCTCACGCCCACACACACATGCATACATACATACAAAGGAGCACATCCTTTCTATGATGGATCCATTTCTCTGTGCTGACATCGATAGGGCCAACGCACAAAGTGCCTGTCCTAAAACTTGCAAACAGGGCATCAAATCTAGAGGTGTTTCATCAAGATACGATATATCAACTCAGTGCACAAGTTAAAGTCTGCTGTGACACGATTTCGATTCAAGTAAAATCAGGAGCCAGCATCAATATGAGACAATATCACATGCTGATACAACACAATCACTTCGTACCTCAGCGTAAATCAGCCTCTGAGTGTGAGAGTGTTGGTGAGAAAGAAAACAAAACATCCATATGAAAAACGCGACTATGCCGTTTCCGAATTGAGACACAACGTCACTCAATCAAAGTGCATGCAGATGACAATGCAAACAAAACAGACAGAAAACTCCACACCGCAGGCAAGTGAGTTTCACAGCACCAGCTTAATGCTCTTCATACGTTTGCTTTCACACTGCACACCACAGCACACTCTGCTCCTCTTTATGGTGGTCTACCTGGTACATTTGTCATTTTGCCTCCATCCACTGTGGTTTCTCCCATTCCTACAGGGTTCTAGAGCAGTGCTCCTGAGGGGAAAAACAGCAAAAGTGCAAGGGAAAAGCAAGTCTTTTTTTGCACTTGTGAAGCAGGGCGCGCTGGCTCAGCGGCAACCCGACACCCGCTCAGCCCGCTGGGTATTTTTAGTGCGGCCGTGTGCGCACTGGGCCTCATATGGAGACGGCGGACGAGTGAGCGAAAGTGCTCGCGCGCAAGCGCACGTCCATGTAGACACACACCCCTTCGTGAGGAGGAGCAAGCAAGCGCAGCGGGACATTTACACACACACACACACACACACACACACGTGAGAGAGCCTAGATGGGACTGCTGAATGACCAGTATGGCTCTTTTTCTTGCTCTCTCTCTACTTCACACACACACTACATGTAATGTATCTAAATATCCCCAGTGCAAGACACTGTGCAAGATGTCACATCACCACATACCACAAAGGTTTTTTCTCATGCTTTTCTTCTCTCACAGTGACTGGGCATGTTTCTAGATGTGCATAGCACTTAAAAAGACTATGCATAAACACTGACAACTAACCATACACAAGTAACATCTTTTTTTCTCTCATTTGTGGCACATTGCACAATGACCATCTGTAAAGCACTTGGGATAACCATGTACATTATCCATCTGTAAAGCACTTGGGATATACTGTGTATATATATATATATATGGTGACATGTGACACCTTGAACAATGTCTGTCTGTAAAGCACTTGGGATAATCTTGCACAATGTCCGTCTGTAAAGCACTTGGGATATGTATGTGTGTCTTCTTCTTCTTCCTCTTTCGGCTATATATATAGATATAGATATAGATAGACAGAAAGATAGATCCCAAGTGCTTTACAGACGGACATTGTACAAGGTGTCACGTCAACACATACATCACATACAATTAACACAATGTTTTTTTTTTCTCTTTCTTTTCTTTTCTCTCTCACACAGAGAGTCACGCACCGGGCATGTTTCTAGATATGAAAAGCATTTTAAATAGACAACGCAGAAACTGTGACATGTAACCATACCCAGTTACTCTCTGCTTCTAGTTTCATCTACTGTATCGCCATCATTTCCTCTCTCTCTCTCTTTTCCTCACTGTCTTTGGTTATATCTCCATCCATTTCTCTCATTTGCTTTCTCTTTTTGCTTGCTTATGCTCGCTCTTGATCTCTCTATTACAGGCTTGTTATCTCTCCTGTTATCTCTCTATCTCCCCTCTCTCTTTCTCATTCACATTCTCTGTCATACATATAGTGTATGAACCATTTTAAATAACAGCGGCCGTATTAAGCACTAGAACTTCATGACTAGAACCTGAACATGAGTTTTTTTATCTGAACTTTTAGTCGAAAATCGGAACCAACCGGGCGGCTTTACACAATCACATATACAGTACATCTAATACCTTCACCGTAGTACAACGTGCCGTAAAAGCAAAAGCACACAGTTTAGTCCTTCAACTAACTTTAAATAACAGTAAGGGTCCTGAAGAACCAAAAGCACGTAAACATGGACACAGGACAGCAGAGAGGTCATGTGTGGAAGGGAAAGTAATGTAAAAAGAGGTCTGAAACACGCGAGACTATGAGAAGGCGTAATAAACACATAAAATCATAAAAACAGAAACATTCCTACATTCGGGAGAAACGTGGTGAACAGAATAAGTAACTCGTTATGGGACAAGTAGCATAGCCTTAGTTAGCCGTTAGAAAACGTAATTTAAAGCCTTTAAATGGTAAAGTATCAAAAGAAACACGGTGAGCTGTGTACGTAGCCGTAGCTGCGGTTTAAATGGCTACACTAGTACTAATAGTGATACATGTGATAACAGTGATTTCTTCACACTAGTGCAAGCTAATGATAGTGATCTTTAACGTTTAACGTTTACCTTTTCTAGCCTCTTTGCGTGCAGGTTTCTTATGGCCCATGACAACAAAAGCGAGACGCGCTTTTTTATGACTGTTTATTTGAAAGTTGCAAATCTCTGCTGCAAAACATCAATCTAGCCGCAGAGGAGATTCGGCGCTAACTTTCTTGCGCGTAGAGGAAGCCCGAGTAAAACTGACACGAGCAACTAGTTTGCTCCAATCGCCACCGCGGCTCTGAGTGATGAGCGGAGACGGTGAAGATTTAAGCCAATCGCGTCTTGACTCGTCTGCAATGCACCAATCGCGTGGCTCCGCGCCCTTCTAGACCCGCCTCATAGAGGAACGTGCGTAACGTGGCAAAGTTGAGTTCGCTGTCTCGCGAGATTTTTTTTTTTATATTCAGTGTTTAGTGTAAATAAGAAAATAGGGTTGAAATACAGAAGAAAAGCAGCTTTCCCGAATTGAATTATATTCACATTTTGAATGTCATAGGACAGATGCGTGAAGAGCATTTGCGCTAATAGGCAGTTTTTTGGCGAAATGTCCAGTGGGTTTTTTGTCAGACCTCGGTGGCAACCCTAGATATTACACTACATGTAATAATTTAAAAAATGAAAACCTATCATTCAGCAACCTGAAAATCTCCGTAATTCATTTTAAATTTGGTAAAGATTAGCTGTTTGATTGATTAATGATCAATATGTCTGGTTTTGGTTCATCACCACTCATCGCTTGGAGCAGAACTAATATCAGCTTGGTCGCAAGAAATGAGCAAGAAAACGTGAGAAGGAAGAAGCAAAGGAAACTAAAGATTTCCATTTAACAGCAACACACTGTACATTTAACAGGACAATACAGTATCAGTAATAGGCTAAACAGTTAATTACATACAAGTTAAGCATAATTTCTCACCCATTACTCTTTTTTGTCATTTTTATTGCTATTATTAATACTTGCTTTCTCTCTGTAAGCCGTAACAAAAGAGTCACTCGTGTTTGAATGAGGTCAAGACATTAGTGATGAAGTCAAAGTAAAATGTGGTTTGATGAACTTGTGTTATTACTTCACTCAGGGGAAAACAAAGGCTATTGAGGTAGAGATATATAAAAAAAATGTTCCGGAATATTTTCTTATCTTGGAGTGCATGTTATATTTGGTTGTCAAAATCCTGTTTCTAAAAAGCACATGAGATTAATAATTACCAGATTCTTTCCACAAACTGGAATTCATATCAGTTTATTCTCCATTACATATGATTGTGTTTTCTGAATTGCTGTAGAAATGATTTAGTCGTAGTTAATCACAGTCTGTAATCCTCATAATAAAAGATGAAAAAACATATTCAAGAAAGATATGCACACAGACAACTGCCCATATTTTATTTTAGGTTGAAATATCAAAACATACTGACCTCATTCTCAGACATATATGGAGAATTCAGGAATTGAATCCTAGGCATTGTGTTGAATAGATGGAAAATATTTACTCTTGTCATTATTAGCCTGAGACTTTACATTACTCGACATTTGAAATAAAATTGGTTGAGACATTTTTAAACTAAAAAAGAATTTCTTACAGAAATTAATGTGTCTTTTTGAACTGGACGTATTTGGAGGAAGAGATGTCTCACTAACATACAACACATCATATCAGATAAAGCAATCTTGCAGTAACATGTCTATGAACCATGTGGAATGAACTTATTGAGAGTTGTCATGTCTAAGATAGAAATTGTTAGAAAGAACAGACTACTTCACAATCACTTCAGCTAAATCTTCATTGTGACAAAGTAGACTAACAGCTTTAAAAACTGTCCTGTGTGAGCTTTTAAGGATATTTTTTGTCATACTGTTGACATATCAATATTTTTCAAGCACTTATGAAAGTGCTTGCTTATAAAAGTTGTGGCAGCTCTGCATAGTTTTATGATGGCTTTCAAACTGCGCATGAACCCTCATTACTATTTCAGTGTATGTTTTTTCCTCCGTTATCAATATATAGAAAATTCTGAGGCTCAACATAGTCAGAGAAGTCCTTTTGGGAAAGAATATAGTTAATGGATACTATCATGAAACCGAAAGCTTCTACAAGTTCATTTTTACATTCTTTCTCCATAAAACCATACAAGTATCATTTCCAAAAACAGGTTTATTTGCACATTGCAAGGAAAAAAACTTGTGACAGCCTTGCCAGGTACAAATAAAGATTTATTTTTTTCAGAAGGGTCAGGAGTTTTGAATTTTGGGAACCACAAGACATATAAAATACCAGACTTTCCACATAAAGGAAGTAATTCATTACGTAAGAGAAGAAGAAAAATAAAAGAAGATCCTCTCACTTTTCCTTTCCTATTTGTCTCTCATATTATAACACACTTCTGTTGTGTGTAACATGCGTAACAATATTCCACAAACTCCACACAGGAACACAGAATCGCTCCACATCACACCTCAGGAATGGAATGGTCCATCAGAGACTTAACAATGCTGTTGCACATCCTGCAGACAGAAGAAGCAAAAGGAATAAAAACAGGAAGATTGGCACTATTTTAGAGAAATGCACTGAGGAAAACAGGATTAACACAAAACTTAATTTACCTTTTCATCATGTGTTCATAGATAACCAAAGGCATCACTGTTATGGTCACCACACTCCCACTGGAATTGAGGATGTCCAGCACTTGAGCATCCTGAGAGCAAGAGAAGGTACTTAAGTGAAAGTAAAGATTCCTTTCAAAGAACATGACTCCAGCAAATATTAAAAGTCACACTTTAGAATACCACTTGGGTAAATGTTCTATTTTGTATATCTCTCAGGGGAAGCCAGCAGTGTTCTGATCTGACATTAACAAGAATTAATTACTACATTACTACATTCTATCACACACTCTTATCCAGAACGAATTCCATTTCCTACTGTCCAGAGCAACTAGTTTCCCTGGAGCACATTGGGGCAACTTGGATTAAGGGTCTTGCTCTTGCTCAAATCTGTGAAAATGTAGTTTGATGACTGACAGTAAGTGCATTTTAAGTGCTTTT
This sequence comes from Distichodus sexfasciatus, assembly GCA_032718565.1. Lineage (NCBI taxonomy): Eukaryota > Metazoa > Chordata > Actinopteri > Characiformes > Distichodontidae > Distichodus > Distichodus sexfasciatus. The sequence continues at coordinate 302,602 of JAVGVS010000079.1, forward strand.
ATTTGGTGGTTTTCTAAATAAGATAAATCCTTAAATCTCTTGATTTTCAGACAGAGTACACTGTCATGGTGACACTGAGAAACTGGATTTTGGTTTAATGTTACATCAGATTCAGGTACATATAAAACCTCTTCAGTCTTGGTTTACAAAAGAAAGCAAAATATACCTGAGCATTCGCAAGTGATTTGCAAGTGCTCCATATAAAGCTTCTGTACAGTAACAAAGTACAAGTACTAATTTACCGTATGTTTTTTTCGTTTCTTCTTTACACCACTTTGCAATGCAGTGTGAGTCTTTTCATCAAGGCACTAAACATAAGGCTCACAGCTGTGTGTCCTAATTACTGTGCCATTCCTATTTTAGATGGTAAAAGTGGTAGAATTTGGAGCATGAAAGTGATGGAGTCGAAGGTTTGGGGAATTCATTATGCAGGTCAACGTAAGAAAGAATTAATGAGCAGTGAATCCCTGTTCTCACAGAGAAAGAGAAAGAGAGAAAGAGAAAAAGACGTTTACCTTCAGCCCAATAACATTCTGTCCATTGACCTCACATATCTGCTGGTCAGTGAGCAAGCCGTTGCGAGCTGCAGAACTGTCCTTCACTATGGAGGTGATTCTGCCTTTCTTAAAGATGAAGCCCACCTGGCCATTCATGTCCTTGTGCAGAGTGACAGTGCGCTCCAATGGCCTGCAGGGGCAACACAACAGAATCTGAATTTTACAATTTTATGAATTTGTGAGTTTTAATCATGCAAAATCGGTACTGTTGTACACTTTTAATGGACACCGAATTACTTCTGTTTACAATGTTCTGCAAGATAAATAAACTTGCCTTACATAGATTGCAAACTATCAACAAAATATGACAAGTCTTGGTTTTGGAAGTAAATATGATGATCTTACTGATTATTGACAATTATTTCAATAGGACAAGAAGCCTAACACAAGATATAGACTGTTGAAAATAGAATAATGACTAAGTAATGCAAGAATAAATTGTCTGATTGCATTTTATTAAAGCAGAGTTATAAACACACTACAGTTACTTGTTGTCACTATAATATCTTACCGGGCTCTTTTAAACATGCACTGCTGTTTACTGATAGCATTATTAATAATTTACCTAGGCTGCACTCATTCTCATGAATAAAACATTGGTGTAGCCTCATGTGTGTTCTTGACCAGCAAGGATACTGGTTAGATGTATCGGTAACAATCAGTTTAACGCGAGTTTGTACCTGTCTCGTACGGCGAGTGTGATTCTCTCTGGATTGGCATTCTTCAGAGCTTTGTGGGCACGATCGCTGTTCCAGCCAGCACATGACTCTCCGTTGATCTGCAGGATCTGGTCGCCGAAGCGAAGGCCACCCAAGGCAGCAGCAGTGTTAGCCTGCACCAACTGCACAAACACCCCCTAAACAACAAAATCATGCATGCAAAAAGTATTTGAGATCATGCTTGGTAGTGCTGTTCAGATTTTGTTTAAATTCTTTAAACCTCATCATCCGACATAGGACCTGTTACAGCGTTTAAAAATTATACAGGGTAAGAAAGATTCATAATCTGAATAATAATTTACATTTATGGGATTTATCAGATGCTCTTATCCAGAGCGACTTCCATTTCTTAATAAAGACAGTCACCCTGGAGTAACTTGGGGTTAAGGGCATTGCTCAAGACTCCAACAGTGATACCTGAAACCCCCAATCTTATGATCACCAAGACAGGATTTTGGTCACTTAGACCAGTGTACCACATAATCTGTGTAATCAAATGAATTTTGGTTAAATCATGTCTTATTATACAACGTTTCAAAGATATTTAACAGCTTTACAACTGGATGGTGGTCACGCAGTCCTACGAGTAACTAAAACCTTGTCTTGGTGACCGTAAGATTGAGACAGCAGAGGCTCACTGAAATTGTATCTGTAATTAGGAAGTGTTAGAGGCTTTGTATAAGATAAAGACATTGAAAACCAATGCGAAATCTAGCCCTGATGGTAAGAAACTTGCTTATGGACCGAGGACCATCTCTATCCTACTCCCATTGCACACCTGAGCAAGACCATTAACCCCCTGCTACTCCAGGGAGACTATCCCTACTTATAATCAGAAAATTGAAGTCACTCTGGATAAGACAGTGTCCAAATTTCATACATGTATTTCAACAGGAGACATCAGTAATTATTATTAATTTTTTTAAATGACGAGCATTCCCTTCAATTTAACTGATTTAAACTTTAAAGAGCAACACCAACAAACCGGTTAGCTTTAGCCATAACGTCAAAGTGTCCAAGGGGTGTGGTCTAAGCAAACTGGATCCATCACTCTCTCCGCACTGAATTAAAGTTGTGTTGTCAAAGATTCTGAAAATTCATGTAGCATTACTACGTGCCAGTATCTAAAAACAAGCCTTTGCTGGCTTTCTTGTGGAGTGGAGTTTTGGCACCAGCTAACATATGTAGACAGTAGCTCATTTCAATCCTGCTGTTTGTTATATTCCCAGATATACTCAAACATACAGGGTAAAACGACTGATGCGGCAAATGGGAGAACTTCAGAAGCATGATTCATTTTGCTTAATCCGCTCGACTAGCAAAGCTGACGCTAAGTCTGTCTGTGGAGTGGCTTCCATAAACAGCAGCGCCCCAAGTATGTTGTGACAAACACTGGCAGTAACACACAACTCTGATGGTGTGAGAAAGCAGGCAGGGGAAAAACTCTGTTAATGCTGTTCTTTAACTTTACCAATTACTGGGACAGTCTCTCTGGAGCTACTTGGGGTTAAGTGTCTTGCTTGAGGGTTTTTTAGTGGTAATGCTGGAATTAGGATACAGCCAGAATGTTTTGCATAAACAGTTTCAAATGGTTTGAATCAGAAATCTGAGCTTAAGAATTTAGTTTTAACCCCCTACGTTGTCGATGGCTTTGAGGCGGAGGCCAATCTTGCCGTCCATGTCCTTGCAGAGCACCACCTCCCGGACACCATGCCGAATCTCAGCCCTCTTCACTCCCAAGTCACCGCCCGTTATGGGAGCTGCCACCCAGCTGCTGCTGGATGAGTAAAGACTGAGAGCCTATCAAATACAACACAGGACACACAATTCAACACATGTGGCTTTTGAAAGGATCGGCTGGTGCAGAAAACATAGAACCAAGTAAAAGTGTGAGAGGACTTACTCCACTAGATTGCTCAGGAACTATATTTGACAGAGTTTTCAGAGAATCTATGTTGAGGTTCAGGCCCATAAATTCACTCAGCTCAGGGTACAATCTCCCAGTGGTACCTGCAATGTTAAGTGTGATACGTTTTTCTACAGCTTTGATACAAAAGGATCTTTGTACAGCTCGTATTTTCATTGGCAAAAGATATTTACTCTGATTTAAGGGTTCCTGGGTAGAGTTCAAGAAAGAATGCTTCACAATCACAACAGTTGGTTATATATCACGAGCAGTTGGGTAGATATATACTGCTGACTGATAACTGACCTGCATCAAGCTCCTCTATTTTGGATTCGGATTCAGGTTGAGTCTGGCTCGGCTCTGGGGGTGGAAGTGCTCTAGCCGGACTGACAGTGGGTGTATTCTGGGCCTGCAGGAGATATCCCTTCTCAGTTAGAAATAGTACAATAGTTACAGATGTTAAACAATCTAAATACTAAGTAAGTACCACTGCACTGGTCTAGAAAGACTATTAAACAAAACAATTCAAGTGGGAATGTATTAGAACATACAAACCTTCATGAATTTGTCCACCTTCATGTCTTCTAAAGAGGGATACAGTGACATGGTTGCTCTCCTGTCTCAGGTGCACTGGATCAATTACCTGCAAAGGGCGAACATGAACACACATACACACACAAGACCCATTCAGGTCTTGGTTTGGTTGGATAACTAATAGATGTAAACAATACTACACCTAATCTAAACTAAGTTACAAAAACCTGATTTTTTCTTTTCTTTTAAGGAACAACTACGTCCTCGTAAATACTGAACACACACACATACACTCACACCCTGGCCGCAACTGTGGTGCAGTGACCCAGAAAATGGGCTACACCTAGAACAGAAATGACAGATAATAAAATAATAAAATATATTATAACACAAACATCGTTGACTGGAGACTGCGCATAAGCGCACCCGCAGTCGGCACGCGCACTGCGGGATTTGTTTTCATACCGACCCGAGAGCACGAGGCCCGAATGGGCGCAGCAAACGTCATCATATCAATACCATAAACACGAACCCGTATAAAAACCTCACACACGGCGCTGCACTTTGTGCACTATCACACAAGGCAAAATCGCGCAGACGCTACGAAGCGCATAAACCAAAGGTGCAAAGACAGAGAACGACAGAAAATTCCGACAAGCTAACCAAAAAAAAAAAAAATAATTCCGACAAGCTAACAGCATCATAAACAGCGTTATTCAAATTTAAGCAAAGAAAGGGCATCTTTTTGTCTATTTACATGGAATCAGGACGAAGACCGAGAACCGAGAAGGTCGGATTATGCAGTAAAAATAACGTAATTCCCTAATTTTGTGTTTTTAGGGTGGAGATGCGTGTGTTTGTGTGTGTGTGTGTGTGAGAGAGAGAGAGAGAGAGAGACGGCGGGAGGTGACACCTACAGTTAAGCCCGGATCAGCGCGGATTCACGTCTGAAAAAACAATGTACGTCGAGAAACGGTCACATCCACTCCGTGTCCGAGGGATAATGCTGGGCGCAGCGGTAAGACGAGATGATGATGATGGTGAGGATGATGATGTTGATCACGAAGTCGAGAGCACGTGTGCGTTCACCGACCGTTGACTCACAAGCGAGTGCTGGGATAAGACACACACACACACACAGCCACAGCCACCTCTCTGCTGTGTATATATATATATATATATATATATATATATATATATATATATATATATATATATATATATATATATATGTATATATACATATATATGTATATATATATATATATATATATATATATATATATATATATATATATAATATATATATGTATATATATATATATACACAAGCATCTTCTCCAGCAGAGAGAGAGAGAGTGTGTGTGTGTGTATATGTGTATCTATACAATATATGTATATATATATATATACAACTCGAGCCTGATTCTTTAAAGAAATCATTACACACCATTAAGGTTTTAGGCATTCCTTGTGGTCAAAGCAGCAGTAATTGAAGGGTACTAATGGAGACCATTAGGCCACAACCATTATCTTACAGCGAGAGAGAGAAGAGAGGGAGGCATCTGGACATATTTATCATTATTTACTCTGATTTAAAGGTTCCTGCTTAGAGATAGGTTATTAATGTTGTACTGGACTTTTACAGTGGCGCTTTGACCTAGACAAGTAAAGGCTTCATGAGGGTGGTGTTTTCACTGAACGAATGACACTTGTCTGAACAACTGACAGTCAATTGAACCCACAAACTCCCTGTTGTGTGCAGTGTGGTGAAAAAGTATTTTCCGCCATTCTTAAATCCTTCCATCTTTTGTGTATCAACAACAATTAATTCTTTCTGATCCAGAAATTAACTGAATTGAAGACAAAGGACAACCTGAGCGAAGATAATACTTAATTGTCAAGTGATCTTGTAATTTCTGAAGATAGCCTATAGCCCTGTGGGAAATAAATGTGTAATTACATTCCAATTGTGGTCCATCTTTAGCAGCAACAAATGCAAACAAACACATATGATAACAGGAAATCAGTTTTCACAACACAAGAATTTTTCCACTCTTCTATACAAAAGTTACATTGGAGGTTTTTCATCTATGAATTGCCACTTGCAGTTTCGACCACAACATGCGGCATCAAGACAGGACTAACTTAGGCCACTCTTAAATTTTAATTAAAAGTGAAAAGTGAGTGACTATTTGTCATTGTGAACACACCACAGTGCACCACAACAAAATGTGACCTCTGCATTTGACCCATCCATGAAGGAGCAGTGGGCGGGTAACACGGGCAGCACCCGGGGTGCAGTGCTTGGGTACGGTACCTTGCACACGAGGACCTCAGTGGCAATTTTACCAGTCTGGGAATCAAATTGTCATCCTTCTGGTCACGGGGCGAACGCCCAACTGTTATGTCACCACCTGCCCCAAATTGTATTTTTGACCAGATATTCTCCTTTAATACTCTAAAAAGCTGAATTCATCATCCTTCCATTATTGAAACCTTTATCAATTACATTTGCTTTATTTAGTGACTAAGTGGCAATTACTTTTCACACATGTAATAAAACTTTTGGGGTGTTTTTGTACATATCACAAGATTGCTTGACATATGTGTTGTGTTTACTTTGGTTGTGTCATTCCAAATTACGTCTCATACTAAATTTGTTTGGAGATTGCAGAAACAATTAAGTGTTGTCACTAAACAAAAATAGCGGAATAGCGGAAAGGGGGACAAATAGTTTTTCACAGTGCTAACTACAGTATAGCAGTGAACTTGTTTGTGCATTGTGTCCACCCGAGCAGACAGCTATTTGTAGATTGGAAGCCAAAGACTGCTTTTAAAATAAGTGAATTAAAATGAAGGCCTAAAGAGGTTCACTGTGCATTGTCCAGCCTCCTTCATATATACGGCAAATAAATCATTATTACTTTTTAAAAAATTCTTAGAACTCTGTAAGTTTGTAAAGGCACCTTGACTATAATCCACTTTCCTGATCTCAGAACTGATTGGAAATGGGACCCATTGGCCTAGTTTTTCTTCTGTAAGTCAAAAGCTCTCTTTTATCAGCTGACTGAGTCAGAAGTGAAATACTTTTCAGAAACAGCTTTGCTTCATGTCCAAAAAAGTTTTTTCCTCCACCATGGCAAGTGAAAGCAATATGTTCAGACATGTACCAAGTCTTACAGTCAGTGGTTTGTAAGATGTGAACAGCAGGTCAAAACATGATAAAAGAACATATTTATGAAGTTAGCTAGAGCCCTGAGAATCAAACATTCACTTTATTCCACTGTGAAATTAATGTGGTTTTAACTGATGTGGTATAATTCATGCATGAAGACAGATTAAGAAGGTATGGAATATGTATGAAATGCTTTCATACAACGGCAAACTTTCAAATACATAAAGATTTATTGATCCTTGCTCCTGAAAGCTGCTTTCAATTTATATACATTTGTATCTTACATTTTGCAGAGGTGCAGCAGTGACGAAACGGGATGCAGGTGCTTAAACAAAAACAGCCTGAAGCTAAATAAAACACATAAGCCTAAGCTAAATAAGACATCAGCCGCTTGATCAAGACACAGGGGAAAGGCAAACTTAAATGTTCACTGACATAGATGTAACATCAGGATAGACGAACCTAAATGAGCAAAGGGAACATGAGTCATGTCACCCTCTAGTGTCTGAACATGGGATTGCAGAGGGCAATCGACACATTTACCTCTTCAGATTTACTGATGAATGATGAACCCACCTATGTTCAGAAGCATAATGCATTCACTTGTGGAGAAAAAACTTCCACTGTTTTTTCCTCATAAAAATGTGTTAATTCCAAATAACAAAGAAAAATTTCCACCATGAAAACTATCTTGTTGATTCAGTTAAACAACATGGAATTGTGCCTCATTAAAAACTTCATCTTGTTAATTCAGAACAGATTTTGTATGGCTATGAAAACTTTATCTCAATCATTAAGAATTTTTTTCTTAAGTGAATGCATTACGCTTCCATACATAATGCATCTAATCTTCATGTCACCCACAGTCTAAATCTGAATCATAATTAAAAATCGACTTTAACACACTGTTAAAAAGCAGAAAGCACAAGACTGGTATGATGGCTGAACAAAAAATGATTTGAGTCAAGAAGAAAATTCATGTGAATATTAAAGCATGACAAAATTATAAAGAGAAAAAATCCTGTGTGTAATCCGATGATTCCCTACAGTGTCCAAACAGTTATGGGGCAAAAGGAAAATAGAGACTTTTCCATATCATATCATATTTCAAGTTTTTTTTTCTAATCTATTTTTTGGAACATGAAGTTATGGAATGTTGATGCTGGTGGACCTGATTTTCATGCGATTAGTGCAACAGACTACAGCAGACTGCTCAGATCCGAGCAAAAAAGTTTTAGAAAGTTCTGAGCACATGGATTTTAACCTTTTCATGTACACTGTCTAATTGAATGAGCAACCATCCACAGATTTGGACTTAGCGACTTGGATTCCAAGCATGATGAAATTTCTCCATTAAAAGTCATCCAGCAAGCGCTAAGCAAAACTGATTTGCAATGACAATGAATTATATGATTATAAAAGGGGAAGTAATTTTGTATGTACATGCCTTCAGCTTAGAGCTGACATTCCACCAGTTTTACATTTTAGATACAATGCTTAACAATAGGTCAAACAACAATGTCGGTTTTGAAATATGTCTTATTGATTTTTTATATACAAAAATATACGTTCACACTTTTACTGGAATAAGTTGTTTGCAAATAATGAGAGTAATGAAAATGTGAAAACTCCATTTGTAACTGACTGTAACTGACAAAATGAAAAAAAGACAAAACAAAATTTTACAAAAATGCACCAACTTTGTACAACTATATGTTTTAGTTTTTACCTGCTTAAAAACGTATGTTTTATTGCTGAATTTTCACTTTGGTATAGAGTCTCATTTTTTTACTATGTGAACAGATGCTGGACCTGAATGCTTTTTTCACTGTGGTCTCCCTCAATGCCTCAATGTCTGTCTCCATTTGCCTCTTTCTCAAAACAGTACTCACAATCTTCCACCCTCACTTTTATCAATAAGTCATCATTAGCATTATTAGTTTTCACATTGCGTCTCTCTGCACCTGGCCGCTCGGACTCGGTATTGGATTTGCACATCCTGTGAGGGTGGCAGAACGCCCAGGCCGGCGCGAGCGCTGTCTGGCAACAGCGTGACATTGGGGTCGCTGAGGTGTAAATCATAGTGGAAAAGTGCCAGCATGAGAAATTGTTTTATCTCGTTCATGGCAAAGTAACGTCCCGGGCACCTGCTGGCACCAGAACCAAATGGCACAAGGAAGTGTTTGAGTTGGCGGCCGTTTTTGAAGAACTGACTCAGAGCCTGACCTGCTTCATCCAGGAACCTGTCGTACTTGAACTCCTGCAATGAATGATGCCGGAAAAATAGCCTCATAACAGTTATGACAATTAATAACAGCAGTATTAATTGATAAGAAACACTATGTGAACACTGAGCTTATATGCGCTGTTTAAAACTTGTTAAATATATTGCTTTGGATAAAATAGCTATACAGACACAATATAAATTTACATGCAAACTAGGATTATACTTAATGTAATAAATGGTAATTAGAATGAAATTTCAGACAGAAACACTTCATTAGTGCATAGCAAGTCAGAACATTTACCGTGGGGTCGGGGTAGATGTCAGGGTCCATGTGTATGAGCTGGGGATAGAGAGCAATGTAATCTCCCTTCCTTATGGCCACGGTCTGACCTGAATCCAACGTGAGCATGAGGTCATCATTTGCAACTCGAATCATAATTGAGGCACTAGACAGGCGAAGAGCTTCTTTAACAATGCTCTCTGAAAAGAAGGCAGATTAAGTGTAGATGATATAAGTATAAACTGTGAACCAAAACACTGTTCAGCCATCATTCAAAACAGATTAGTTACAATTACATGTATTAGTATGTAATATTCTGTTGTAACAGACATATTTTTTTAAATCAGAAAAATCACAATTTGTGATATCCCCCTCGTCCCTTTCTGACTAAATCAGAAACTCCCCAACTATGAACTTATTTCCTCTTAGTCATAGATAGATTCTCTTCCCCCGTCTGCTGGGAGCACTGCAATAACGAAACTGAAATGATTCAACATGAAAGGTCGAACATGGCAATTAGTTTCTATTAAAAGAACACAAATCAAAACACTGCAGCCCAGACAAAATGTTTTTTGTACTTTTTTTGTACTTATGTAAAAAAGTGAGACTATATAGTACTGTGCAAAAGTTTTAGGCAGGTGTGAAAAAATGCCGTAAACAAAGAATGCTTTCAAAATTGGAAGTGTTAATCATTTATGTTCATCAATCAACAAAATGCTGTGAATGATCAAAAGAGAAATCTAGCATCAGTTCTTCTAGGTACACTTGCACACAGTTTTTGAAGGAACTCGGCTGGTAGGTCTTTGTCTGGGAGAGACCTTGCTGATGCAGTATAACTACCTTGTGTCTTGTTGCTGTGCTCAATCTTGCCATGACATGAAACTGTCTTCCACAACCTAACCTCGGCAGCAGTTTGGCTGTTCCTCACCCTGTTTTAAGCCTCCTACACAGCTGTTTCTGTTTCAGTTAATGACTGTGTTTCAACCTACGTGTGACATTGATGACCATTAGCACTTGTTTGGTATAATTGGTTGATCATACACCTGACTATAATCCTACAAAATCCCTGACTTTGTGCAAGTGTTTTCACACCTGCCTAAAACTTTTGCATAAGTACTGTAGATCAAGTGCAAAAAAATAGCAAATAAAACATACAGCTAAACATTCTCTTTATCTTACCTTAAAAATACATTTTGTAGTGTAAGTTGAAAATACTGACAACTTTAAAGTAAACTTAACTTTATACTGTGACCTTTTTTTGGAGAAATAAATAGTCCTATTTTTACAGTGAAAGCTTGCTTAATTATGTGATGAGCATTTCATTATACTAGTGCATTGATTAACAGTTGCAACAAAACAGAACAAGTTAGAAAGCTACAGTTGGTGGTGTAACGGTAGGGTGTTCTCCCCATGATCAGAAGGTCCTTCATGAATGGGTCACATTTCGTTGTGGTGCGCTGTGTGCTGTGCTGTGGTGTGTTAACAATGACAAATAATCACTCACTTTCACTTTCAGCAAGAAATTAAATATACTGAAATTGATTCGATGTACTGAAACCTATCCTTACCATTGTTAAATATATAAAGTCTGTATCCAAGGAAACGTCTGTTAACATCGACAATATTTATATATCTAAGAAAACATATGCCAGATATATATACCAGAGGTTTCTTAGAGATGTACTTAATCAGAATGAGTATGGCAGTCTGTAGTCCTCCACTTTTAGACTATATACAGTATATTTCAAGATACTAAAATGGGCATTTCCACATATTTTAATTTGCACAAGATTATATTAATGTTTTGACAACTGTTTTCAACAATAATACAGAATAATACATTATATTTGGAGTTTCCTATTATTGCATCTATCTGGAGATGTTGTTTGGACCCCGCTCACCGCTGCTTGCGGCTATTTTTTTGTTCCGTAGATAAACAGATAATGTTGAATTAGATTTGCACCTGGATCCGTAATTTGAAATTGAATTTAGATCTAAAGATATATCTGAAGTTGACCACAACAACACATAAAATGAACATTTTCACTACATTTCCTAAGTGTTTGGTGAAGAAGGGCCTACCTAGCACACTCATAGATTCCAGTTGCTCTTTGGAGAGACTGACTGGTTCTTCATGGTTATTCATTGACTGGTCTGACCTTTTCAAGACCAGGTCAATCTCAGCACGAGCAGCAGCAATAGCCCCCGGAGATCTGAAAGACAGAAAATATGCAAACGAAGCCAGTCAACATCTCAAGAAAGACTTTTTTAATGTGTCATATTCTACACTATAATCAATTGCTCTACATGTGCAGTTACTTCCCTACAGTATTTCAATGTATTTTCATAACACAGTAAAATACTGCACTTTTTAAAAAAATAAGGCTGTAAATTGGGAATTGTTGTTCTGATTGTCATCCCCATCACCTGTTCTTCATTTCATAACAATACTACAAACACACACACTCAGGCACATCACAGTTGTGAAGCTCACACTCACGCTGAAGTGAAAATCTTGTTTTTTCTGCTTCAGAAGTTAATGGACGTTAAATGGGATTTTGTGTAAGGACCATAAAGCACCATTTTCCATTTTTCCCTTTTAAATGTGTGCATTCTGAATTGCGTTAACATATTTTAATAAAACTTCCCCTCTCTGCATTCAAGTATGCAAAAATGTTGAAATATTGCTTCTCAAAAAAAGCAACGGCTGGCAACTTTGCCACTAGTGCTATACTTTACATTTACATTGACATTTTTGACCTTGTTTATTTTATAGAGACTGTTGGGTGCATATCTATGCAAAGTTGCTACCTCAAGGTATAGTAGAGACTCCAAAAGGCTGTGGGCAAAGTGTTGGCCTGGGACGCCCAAAGCATGCATACGTGGGTTCGTGCTTTTCCGGTCTCGTCCAAGTGCATCCGATCAAAAGCATCCATTCTCCGCTGAATTAGATCGGAGATGTACATCCGGTGATGGAGTTCCCCATGCAGCAACCCTTCAGCCAAGGCTTCTCTTGCCCTCCATGCCCGCAAACAAAAGGTGATGGGAACGCCGGCCGCCAAAAAGGGGAATGCCCGGTCAAACGCCAGAAAATCCTGCTTGGCTTTCTGCATGGCCGTTCCGACCAATTCTGCCTGGAGGAGACCGTCCTTCTTCCCGAAGAGCGTGAGGAACCCAGCTTCGAACATAATGCGGTTGGTGAAGCTCTGCAGCCCCTCCTCTTTCCAGACGCACTCGCCGGCCAAATTACGGCCCAACACTGACTGCAGGTTGGTCAACATGTTCTGGTTTAGTTTATGGAGAGGTGGGCCTTGGAGGGTTTGGCTAAAGAGGGAGTGTACCTCTCTGTAGCTTTCACTCAACAATGGAGATGTGAAATCGGCATGACCAAATACCTGAGAAAAGAAAGTTAGCAAAGTGGTGTGGGCAAAGGAGCAGACAAATAAGCCAAAAAAACAATATGCAGAGTCGTAGCTAATTTCCCAATGATCCCAATTTTATCTGATTGGAAAATAGAAATCAAAATGAAACTAACAACTAAATTTACCAAGGAACTAAATTGTATGCTGAATATTCAAAATTTTCCTTTTTGGAGGTACAGTGTTGTACTTAAATATACAATGTCTTGCTTTAAAGCAACCACATTCAGCTTTTGAGGAATACATTGCAAGATTGTAAACTATGGCTTACTGCTCATTTTTACAGCACATTTTTTTGGGCTTAAAGGTGCATTATTTTGCTTTTAAGAAACATTTACTTTCAAGTACCTTTGTACCTTAAAAATCGGAACATTCAAACTTAGTCATTAACTACTTTACAGTACAATATATTAGAGGTGTGAATCGTCACTGGTCTCACGATTCGATTCGATTACGATTATCAGGTCAGCGATTCGATTCGATTCGATATCTCGATGCATCACGATGCAGCCCATCATTTTTTATGCATTACTTCATATTGTTTTCAAATACAAATACAAGTAGTGAGATGTAAGCTCCCTTGTCTGTCCCCAATTCAACATAAACACAGACGTTAGATTTGGAAAAAGGGAAAGTAACCAAGGCCTTTGTAACTCTACCATAAATGTTACAATGGTATGTTACCATTTTCTCAGTTTACCTGTGTAGCATTCTGACACTCGTCTGCAAGCTGTTTGAGGATTAAAACTAGATTTAAAGTTTAATTCTGGGCCATCAGTCTTGGGGTGTGTGTGTGTGTAATGATGGAGCTATAACGCCTGCTTCAGCATCCCAGTGATGTGCCTCGCTGCAGTCTGTAACTGCATCTGTGTTTATGTTGAATTGAGGACAGACAAGTGGGCAAGGGGAGCCACTGATTGCGTGCTTATTAAACGTGTAAGACCTATCAAATTATAATTATATGGTCGATAAACTATAACTTGCGTTTAATCTACCTCCCGCCGTTCCTCTTCCTCCGTCATCTTTGGTTTTTCTGTAAAAACTGTCTGTATTGTGCAGTCAATCACAAGACCAGGAGCCATCGGCCAATAGGAATCGCAGGCAAGCTGCAAGAAACCCGCCCCAAACTACCAAAACCCCGCCCCAAACTGCCAAGACCCCGCCCCTAAACTGCCAAAACCCCGACCCTTTCAAACCCGCCGCGTAGAAATCTCACAAAAAAAGCAAAAAAGCAGCTCGTCGGTAATCTACTTCAACGGCGAAGACGGTACAACACATCCGGAAGAAAAATACAGTTTTCGCGCGCCAATATTATATTATTACGAAATTACAAAATTACATGCGGTGAAGTGCCTTCAGTGAGATGAGAGTTACTTCTACCGGGCGCTGTGCACATCAGGCAGCCACAGTCACTACCGGAAACTACTTTTTAACTAATTTTTATGCACTTGGCAAGCCAAACAATGTCATTATGATATAATCGATTATACCTGCCACTGCATGGGTGCAGGAGTAAGTCCGCGTCTGCATCGCGATGTCGATTATAAGATTAATTTCAACTTACCCACCAATATCTTGCCATTTAGGAACATTTTGGTGCTTTTAAAGGACCTATTGCAAGATTTGTATAACAAAAACAAACGGATTTTTTTTACTGTTTAGATTTCACATTAAGAAAAAAAAAACCTTGTAAATGTTCCTTGTTGGTATACAGTTAAATTAGATGTCTGATTAGTGTTACCATTTCATTAGTCATTCATTAATGGTCAGTTCCAATAAACAACAATGGAGTTTCTCACCCAATCTTAGTAGTAACTAAAAAGCCTCATACATTTAGAACAGCCCAGATGCCCAAAACCAAGTCAGTATCATAGCAGTGTAAAGAAGTGACCTACCACATAAAAGGGTGGCCTCAAGTTCAGAAATAATTATGTCAAACATTTGGTCCCAGTTATTGCGGGCACAATTTTGACCTTAAAAATACAATTCTTTTGTCTGCGATGTTCTTCAATGGAACATTGTTATGCTTTAAAACAACTATGAAATTTAAATTGTAATTTTAATAAAATTTGCTTGAAGGTTTTTTTGTATTTTTTAAGGTTACAATTGTTTGTGCGATTTCTTGCTATTTTACTCTGAGGCAGTTGTTGGCGTAACAGTAAAGTCGATGCGCCCTGCAGGGTCCGAATCCAGGTCGATGATTTAATGCAAGTACTCATGAACAAATGCAATCCCAAGCACTACTCTGAGCTTATAAGCTGCCATGCTCCTTCACAGGATGGGTTAAATTCAGAGTCACATTTGATTTGTGGTGCACTGTGTGCTGCTGTGGGTGTGTTCATAATGACAAATAATCACTCACTTTCACTAATACATTCATTTCCTGCCAGTCCATCGGAATGCCCATCTTACCCCATCTTATCTGTTTCATCTCATAATATCAGACAACCCGATTACAGACACATTACAGCTAAAACAAGAGACTCAGTAAAGACTTCTTTCCTCAGGGCATAAGACTTCTCGAATTGGCTCTGCCACCACACCTTTTTTAGCTATTTATAAATAATGCAAACTCACAGTGAACACTACATCACCGCTCACCTGCCGTTAATTACATTTCTGGGTTTTTTGGACATAAACCAATTATACTTTACAATACATGGATATTCTACACTATACATATAATAAAGCACATCCTGCGAAACAATAATCACTTCCTGCGGGAGAAAGACAAAGAGAGTGAAAGAGAGAGAGAGAGAGAGAGGAAGCGTTGCAGAGAGGTGTACATTGGCTTTGATCCCATTGCCAAGGCACATATTGGGGTAAACGTTGAGGGGTGTAGAGAGAGATTTACTTCAAGGTTATAATTAACATGCAGAGAAAGTCTCCACAGTGGCACATAGAACTATTCATTCAAACTGTTTCAAAAACTTGAAATGCTGTGCGTCTTCCTTACCCGCTGTGAGAAACCCATGGCGAATTTGTCGAGAGTTTTTGCCCTGTCGCATCACCATGAGAAGAGAAGGGATCGGTGATGAAGGTGAAGTACTTGCCCGCAATTTTACATGTAAAGATATCTCCATGTTCCTGTTGCATGGCTTGCAAGAAACCCAGCGGGTTTTTGGCATAGGCGAACATGACTCCAATGAAGGGTAACCAACCCTTCACCACCGGAGGATTCCTGTTGGCTTCTAAAAATATCCAAGTTAATATTAGGGCTGCCGATTATGAAAAAAAAGCATAATCCAGAATAATTTGGTCAATCTTGAAATCACGATTAGCTAACGCTGCTGTATTTACTATTTAAGACTTTATGCGCTCATATTACCATCTTCTTTGTCAGACTGTACACATACATAGAACACACCGTGAGTTCGTCTTGGAAGAATGCGTTAGTCTTTAGCGTGTCATCCGGAACCTAAGACAAAATATGAGTATACTTGCAGGCGTAATGTGGCAAAATAATTGTAATTATAATTGTTTTTTATGGAATTACATTATTTTGTGATTGTTTGGGCTGAAATTGAAATTGAAATTAAATTCGATTAATTGCTGGCAACAGATTAATATAACTTTGTTTTATGGTATTGTGGTATGAAAAATGGTTATTCCTGTTTTATTTTCTACCAGCATTTCCAGTTTTGTCCTTGCTAAATTAAAAAAATAAATATTTAATTCACAGATTAAGTTAAAAATCTAACAATAAACTAAAAAAACTAAAGAGTAACACCATCTGAGGTAAGGTCAAAAGATTGATAATATTGCTCGTTTGGGGATTGGTCTGAATCCTAAAACCTGGTTTTGCTAGCGGGATTGGAAAATGTACATATGAACTAAAAGATTCAGTATAACTTGATATACCTGTTTCTAGAAGCTCCATGTCATTTGAGTGTTTGATTAGTTCTGTGCGTACTCAATCTGGCAACTTTTTGGTCATTTTGGTGAAACTGCTGCCATCCAACTTTTTTGGGGGGTATAATGTAGTTCATTTTAGGTCAGTTGGTCTTGGGAGTATTGCTTATTTGTTTTTGACTGAATAAATGAATTCTTTCTGCTACCACTATGCCACTATGGACTGTTAAGACTGTTGTTCCTCACTGAAGTTGTATTTTCAGGAACATTAAATTAAATGCTGTACGTTTGATCTATTTCATGATTTTCTTCATCATAATTGCCTTTGGCTGAACGTACTGCACCTCCAAAATAGAAATTAACCTATGTTTGTTCAAGTTCATGACCACTTCTTTAACAACTTACATGCATTTAAGAAATAACAGCTTTAAGCTTCTCCAGTTTGAAATGTTTACTTTTATGAGTTAATATCTAAGAAACCGGAGGATTAGGAGTAACATTTCTTGAAGTGTTAGATTTCAGTAGTTAATCATGGATTTTTACCATGAGAACCAGATGTTGTTCTGCTTTATTCAAAAGTGGTGGCTTTGCCTTTATATAGATGGGACTTTTTCACTTTCACTGCAAAACCAAAAATTTAGCAATCACTATTTATAAATAACATGCATCAAAGCACAATGTAAAGAAACTATAAAAGTAGAAAACTTGAGTAAAAAGTAAAACCTAACCTGTAAATAGAAGATATGGGTTGTATCTTTTAATGTAAGTTTTCTGTTGCGTAAGCTGATTTTTAATTTGATGGAAGCTGTATTTCTACCTGAATCTCGTTAAACCTGAAATATCGCGAAACGTTTTTTCCCCACAAACACTAGAATGTGAATTAAAAAAAAATAAATAGGCTCATTTTAACTCAAAAGTGATAATACTTAGGGCTGAACAGACAAACTTGTGCGACCACAACCATTAAAAGTGAAACTTGCAGTTCGCGTCACGTAATAAGTCACATACCTCCGTCGCAAATCGCCGTATGAGATCAACAGCAGCAGCAGCAGCAGCGACGCAGCGGCGGTCAGCGCGCCGAACATCATCCAAGAAGCCATGTCTGGACCTTTGATAGCTCTCCCACTAGTGTCCGTCTCACTTTCTTTACTTTTCTCTCGCCAACTCCCGAGCTTGCGCAACGCTACGACTTTATGGACAGCCGCCTATTATGTGCAAGGAATAGCACATCTGTTGGGGAGTGAAATAAAAATCAGATTGCAGGAAACGTCTGTTTTGCAACAAAGATTTAAAAAAGAAACTGGTGTAGACATGTTTTAAATTGGATTTTAACTCTCTCTCTCTCTCTCTCTCTCTCTCTCTCTCTCTCTCTCTTATATATACGTACTCTACGTACTTGCGTGTAAGATTATGATTTTTTTGCAGAGTTAACGTAAGTGAATGTTTCCACTTTTAAACTTATACCCAGCTCTTGTTCAGTTGTCTAACTACATAATACTTTCTGTTTTAGACATGGTGAAGAGATCTTCTTTATTGCCCGATATGGATTCCACACCAGTTTATGAACTGTATTTTCCCAATCCAAAGACTTTACATTTTACATTTTTAATGTAAATTGTACATTTTAGTGAAAACTTTGTTTTGAAACAGCTACAAGTAATGGACCTACAGATCACATGTGGCCCATTTTAGTACATGATTAATAACTACAAATTATGTTCATGCACATTATACATTAAACAAAAACATTTATGAACAGCAGTGGCAATTTAGACTGTATCATGAACGTTTTAGGAGTCAGTCTTCTTCTTCTTCCCCCGTTGAATTTCATGATGTATATTTTACTTTTGAAACAAAACACCCATTTTCTATTAAAAATGTTATTTTTGTTTGACTGCGATCTTGAGTGTCTGATATCTAAACGTACGAACACATTACATTATACGCGACATGTTCTTGTAGTAGTTCTTACTTGATATCATTATAATAAATATATATGGTTTACATTTAAGTACATTTTTTCACTGTTAGACAAAGAGTAACAACAATTCATTTATAACTCGCCCATTCGCAAAATTGTGCTTGGTTCTGATCGAAGATGTGTTGGGCAATCATTATTTTTCATCGCTGTTTAAGTTATTTTAGTTAAGCAATAACCATTGCTACACGCCCATTTCATAATCTTCGAAGCCGTTGTGGTTAAACTGCTTTACACGTTTCTTAAATGCCATTAACACACTGCTGTTACAAACGGTCACTGCTAAACACTGCAAACGTTAAATGCGAAACAGCAGACCTCTCTGTAGGTCTGTGTTAACATACCACTATTTGAAAAACGATACACTAAAGTTATGATTGCCGCGCCAGCACTTTCAACAGTAAAAAATAAAAAAATCTTAGACACTAGATGGGGACAGAGTGCTGGTACATGTGCGGAACATACGAACCAGCGTTCTTGAACATCGGTGGCTATATGAAGTGTGCCATCAAGTGAGAAGAAATATTTTGGACAATCGCACAATATTAATTAATGCTGTTTAAAGAACGAAATCAGTAAAGCTTTAAATATCTGAATTGAGATATTGAATATCTGATTGTAGGTTGAATACTGGATCCTGATTGTCTAGTTTAAAGTTTATATTTAATACTCAAGTTCCAGTTTTAAATGTGTTGTGTGTGTGTGTGTGTGTGTATGTATATATATATATATAGCTTTCACAGTGCAAACAACAAGGCACATAGAATATAACTGTACATATATATATATATATATATATATATATATATATATATATATATATATATATATAGATGAATGAATGAATGAATAGATAGATAGATATAGATAGATAGATATAGATATGAATATAGATACATATAGATGAAATATAACTGTACATATATATATATATATATATATATATATATATATATATATATATATATATATATATATATATATATATATATACACACATATATGTACAGTTATATTCTATGTGCCTTGTTGTTTGCACTGTGAAAGCTGGAGCCACGTTGTTTCGTCTCTCTGTGTACACCTTTACAGTATATAGCAGAGATGTCAATAAAGTTGACTTTGACTTCAAAGTATGAAGGGAATTTAAATTATATGTTCTTAAATCTTCACTTTGATACCCTTACCTTAGAGGTGGACATATAGATTCAAATTTTTGGGCTATTCCCATTTTGTCAGTAACATTAGAGCACACTGAATTACCTCCTAATTAAGAACGAGGACGAAATTTCTGCGATAAGATGTGCAATATAGTAGTGAAGATGAGAATATCAGTAGACAAAAAAGGAATGTGCTCATCACTCAGTATCATTTCAGGTTTTAGACTGTTCCTGTGTATGAACTGTATAGTGTGCAACATGTCTACTGATTTTAGTGATATCAGTTAGATTACCACTTTTTTATTTATGTCTTGTGCCATGATGATAGTGACAATGATGGTGATTATAAGGTGAACACACTTTACGTTGTAATTGTTTTCTGCTAGACCTCATTTAATTCTTTACTTTCATCTTTTACTTTGCAGTCTCTATAACTAGTCTCAATAACCTGTTAACATACACACCTAAAGCAAGAATATCTGGAGCAAGCATACAAATGCATGGTTATAAATACTTACTAGTAAACACTGTACATGTTCATCAGAGACAACGCAATGGTGCTTGACTCAAGTGGAGTTCGATAGAGGCAGCCACATGCCCAGCAGCAGGCAGACAAACAAAACAATACATCAATTCAGATAAGCATCATGAACCATTTGTCTGCTAGACACTCGTATTTTCTCTTTATTTGAATAAGGTTCAAGAGGCAAGTTCATGGCATAAATCACAGAGAGAAATTAGTTTTTCGGGAATGATTTGACCTGGAGTATTTTCTCTATTGCAATGCAAATGAGGGTGGCGCAGTGGTTAGTGCTGGCGCCTCACAGCGAGAAGGTCCTGGGTTCGAACCCCAGGTATGGCCTTTCTGTGTGGAGTTTGCATGCTCTCCCTGTGTTCGCATAGGTTTCCTCCAGGTGTTCTGGTTTCCTCCCACAGTCCAAAGGCATGCACTATAGGTAAATGGGCCCCGTAAGGTGTGAATGTGAGTGTGATTGTGTGAGCCCTGCAGTGTGTTGGTCCCCGCCTTGCGCCCATAAGTTCCTGGGATAGGCTCTGGTCCCCCGTGACCCTGAATGGGATTCAGCGGTTCAGAAACTGAATGAATGAATGCAAATGACTGTCCACACACAAAAGGTGAAGCTGTCAGTATTACTTTTTGGCGTATAATTTATTACATTATTTGTGTGGCAACATATACAGGGGGGTGACAAATCTATTCTTACAAATACTTTAAACGGACTCCAACCTTAAACAAACAGGGAACCTAGTCTTGGTTTACATTCCATTCCAAGTTGTCCTGGAATTATAAGAATTACACACTTCCAGCTGTGAAAACTGTTGACAGCATCTCACTTGATTCGTTTTTCCCAGTTGGAAGCTAGTAATCCCCATAATTCCGAGATGACTTGAGCATGGAAGCGTCCTCGACTCTTATCTCATTTTCTAGTTGGCTGAACGATGTCTCAGGAAACTCATCTCTATTCTCATTGTCATTCGATGTTCTATCCCTCCATTTGTACTTACAAAACATTCTAATTTACCTACCATTCTTCATAAAATGGTGCTAATTTTGTAGTAAAAAATAATTTCATGAACTGCTTTGACTGTAATTGAGGCACTGATAGACACTGAGCTCAAAACAGCAACAACAAAAACTGCTGCACAAAAAGCTTGCAGTTGAATGGCAAACTAAAAAGCTTAGATTACATTTTTGCATTAATTGGACAAGAAGATGGTGGGGTAAGTGTTGGAATTAATTAGATTTCTAAAACATATTAGATATAATCAGATATATACGTTAATTACTTGAAACTCAAAACGTCGGCTCATTATATAACTTGTTTGTGAAAATGGATCTGGGTATTAAATAAATAAAATAGATAATAAATAAATAACTAAATGTGAATAGCAATTATAAAAGCATTGCCAATCAACCCCGATTCCAGATGTGAGTCCAGATGTCACTGTTCAATTCTCGGCGTAGTAGGTGGTCAGGGACATTACATTAAATCAGCAGTCATTGGGAAAAAAGACATTTAAATATTGGAATATCAGTTTTTTTCTTTTAATTCTCACAATTGTGTCATAAAAATGTATGTAATCTGACTGGTTATAGTAGATGTAAATGTACACACCATTCAGTCAGTTATTATAAATCCTATGTTGATCAAAGCATATTAACAGAGTTATGCTTACATATATGAAATATATAAGATTTTGCATTTATGCTTCATATGCTCCACATATATCCTTTACTTTTTCAGATGTTCCCCTGAAAGGATGATTTTCTGACTCTCTCATAGAGACATTTTATTGCCTGATGACACTGTGACAAACAGATTTTACAAATCTAATGTTCTGTTGGATTTGCACACACACAGATCTTTGATTGCACGCCTCAAGCCAATTAGCATTGCAGAAATCCTTCACAGTCCTGGTATTTCATGGAGGGTTATAGGTGGATGCTTGTATTGCAGATGGCAAGCATGGGTTTGTGTTTTTCTAACTAAAACTAAATGAAGCACCACCCACAAGAAAACATCAACCAATTTGCTTTTTTATAATCCTCTCCTCCCCCGGTCGTTACATTTCATTCCCTTTCACATTTAAGCGCAACTCAGACATTTCAGATATGGCATTGCAGATGCATTGAAGATTTTGACACCTTAATGGGTTTTGGGTCCTTCATTAGCAGCGTCCAATTAAGTGGACAACCATCCACAGGGGTCATCTTACAGCACAAAGGTCCTGGGTTCTTTCTGCGTGGAGTTCACATGCTCTCCCCGTGTAGGCGGTGGTTGTCTCCAGATGCTTTGGCTTCCTCCCGCAGTCCAAAAGCATGCACTGTAGGTTGACTAGTGACTTTAAATTTACCCAATAGGTGTGAATGTGAGCGGGTGCACACTGTGCAGTGTTGGCATCACCAAGGTTGCTTCCAGCATCACGCCCGAAGTCCTGAAGGATAGACTCCGGTCCTTGCGACCCCGATTGGGGTTAATGAATGAATGAACTATCCGCAGGCTTGGGGTTTTTAAACTGAAACACAATGAAAAAACGATTTTCTTTGAGTATCAGTATAAAAAATCCAATTACTTTTGGCCAGTCCAGTTACATTTTTGAGGAATTAATTTTAAATTGCATTTGATACTTTTACATGCCTTTCAGTCGTTTTTTATAAAAAGTCAATTTGGTCAGTTTACTTTCAGGCCTGTTAAATGAAGCTCCTTCAACAAGCATAATTTGATAATAAGTGCCAATAATGTTCTAAAGTGATTATACTGGTTAAAAGAGCTTAATTGCAGTTGCAGATCTCTTGTTCGTGTCATAGTATCTGGTGTAACGTCTGCACTGGCTATAGAGTGACTCAGCTATGACTCACGGAACATTTCCAACTCATTTAATTGGCCATGAATACTCCGTTCTAAACCGAAAGCTCTTTAACATCCTCTAGGTTGGCCCTAAAGTCCCTCGTCTGCGAATTTAATAGAGATCTTTTCATGTCATTTTAATCATTTTGAAGACATGCGTTGGTTGGTGACAATGAAAGATGTTCAGAAGCTCCAGGTAGTATAGGTTTGAACAGACGGGTAAATAAATGAATAATAAGGGCCAAGAGACATGACAAGATTTTGTAAAGAAATTGTGTGTAGTGGTAAAGATCATGAAGAAGACTCCAAACCAATAAAGAGCACCATGGTACACTGAGCTCACTACACAAACAAACACTCACAGTGCAGAGTCACTGGTTTCTAAATTACTCCCCTATACTATAAAAATCTCTGCTGGACACACTGTAAAACTGCAAACAGTTTAATCTGCCCAGTAACTTATGTACGTGTGTGTGTGCGTGCTTTACCACCCCCCCATACCCCGTCTCTGTCTCTCTCTCTCTCTCTCTCTCTGTGTGTCTCAGTGTCTTGGTGTATCTGCCTCTTTACCTGTCTCTCTGTTCTATCTGCGGTCTCTCTCTCTCTCTCACTCCCTCTCTCCATGCTTCTGTGTCTTCCTGTCTCTTTTTCTTTGTCACTACCCCCCCGACTGTCTTTCTTTCTCTCTGTCTCTCTCTAACCCCACAATATTTTTGGCATCCTCTTTCTGACTTTTTGTCTTTGTTCTTTTGTCTCTTTATCTGTCTCTATATTCTGTGTCTTTTTGTATGTCTCTTTTCTATGTCTATTGTTCCGTGTCTCTGTGTGTGTATCCCTCTCCTCGTCTCTCTCTTTGTCTCTCTCCGTCTGTCTCTCTGTCTTTTTGTATGCCTCTTTTCCATCTCTCGAGGCATCTCTTTGGTTCTCTCTCGTTCTCTCTCTCTTTTTCTCTCTCTCCACAAACAAACTCTCAAGAGCTTAATTAAAAGGCTGTGCCTGAGTGAGACTATGCTAGAAATAGTGAAAGAATTGTCTTGCTATTGTTTGATGGCTCGTGTTGGGGATCTGTAAATAGATAAAAGCTGAAATGTGGAGGAGAACATGTAAGGGCTTGTGAGGTGTGTAGGGATGTGTGTGTGTGTCTGTGTGTGTGTGCCAGTTTTCACTGAAGTGGCCACCAGCGCAACTCACTGCTGGACCTCCCACTTCCACTTCATGTGCCCCAGCGAGCACAAACACACACATACATACACACATAAACTCTCATCTAGCACGACTAGAGGTTGCCAGGCAACCATCTGTGTTTCAGTTCCCGGACCCCAGGGGAGGGCTATTCAGTCCAGGTCCATTTAACACCCCCATTTCTTCCCTAAAACGGCAGAACGCCTCAATTCTCCCACATTGATCACTTCTTTATTTGAACCCTGACTTTAGCCCGTTACTAACCAATATCACAGCTACAATGTCTCTCAGAGATTGATTTTGGCAAACCATCCTTTTCTCAGCCTCAGATGGTTTGGAGCAACATTGTTAGGTGAGACACACCTTATTCTCTCACCTCACTTTGCTTAAAAAGAATGAAAGAAAAGAATTGAGGAGAAGACTTTGGGAAATGTGCCTAAGATCAAGAGAGAAATCCTACTGAGACCTCAACGTCTGCAACGAGACCATGAAAGAGCAAAACAAAATTGATGTGATGTGCCTCTTCTCTGTTATGTAAATGTCCTGCTTTCCTTTATTTTGTCAGACAGGCCACCCCAATGTTCCCAGTGCAATTGACTCACGGCGTTTAACCATAAATAAAGTGATGACTAATAATGCTCTTAAACTAAGCAAGCAGAAGGTCTCTTTAATTGGCTCCCTTTTCTTTTTTATTCAGACAAATCAGATATCATTCACAACAGAAGCCCAAAAGAAATCAATACACCTTATTGGCGACAAATTGAACGTTCAAAATGCAAGCAAATCATACAGTTGAGTGGACAGGGCAAAAAAAAACCTTTTTGTGTGTGGGCAATACACTCAGACATCTCCAATATCTTCTGATAGCCATTTTTCCCAAAAGATAATCAACTTTTCATTTACAGACTCCTACACAAGAGGTGAGATTTTAGCTCTCTGATTCACAGAAGCTATCAGAATTGTCAGCATTAGAATTTTTAGCATCCCTCTACTACAGAATGAGCAATGGTTCCCTGTGGCTGCTGCATTAGGTGTAAACAGTGACACTTCAAAACCAAATATGGAAAACCACCTCACTCTGCAACAAGTTGTGTGTCACTTCCCATCCTCTCAGAGTATCAAGTGCTGCTCATCTTGACCCCTCGCTACTCAAAAGAAGAGGAAGACATGCATCAAGACTTTTCTCAGTGCTGCTGGAACAAACCTCCCCTCACTATCGGAGCTAGCAAACATTGCCATCTGGGGACTATCTGCACTTTTAATAATTATATTATAACATTCTATGAGTTCATACACTCACAGTTATACTAACTGTACAATTTAGATGCAATTTGGATTCAAATTTTATGTGACTCGACTAGATCTAAGCAGTAACTCGACTTGATATTACAGCATTTATAATATTTAGTCATATACTTCTACAGTTCTGGCACACAACTCTTTTGGTTCCTTGTGGTGTTCAGCATCTTCTAATGGATGTTTTTCATCACTCCCTCCCACACCAGCACAATGTCAAGACTTGTCTCTTGATGACTGCCCTAAGGAATGAAATGAAAATATGTATGAATATTCATGATTTGCAAAATTGCTTTTTGGTTGTTGATGATTGTATTTTTCTTTAAGACTGAGATTATGCTTGTTAAAATTCCTATGAATTTGATATTGGTCTGGTGATTAGGTGGCTATAACGGTGAAGCAGCTGGTGTGTGAGACAACGACAGCATTTATCATATTCTCTTATCCAGATCACTTTGCATTTCCTAATTACAGGGACATTCTAGCTTAGGGTTAAGGGTCTTGATCAACAGGTTCATGGTGGTCTTTAGGTTTTATATTTATAACTATATAGCTATACACCTTGGAATCGTGGACTGGTGAACTGGGTGGAACTGTGGTCCTTCCCTCCTACTGCAGAATTCCATGCTGTTCTGACTCATCCACAACCCTCTCGCCTCCCTCTGCATCCCACCCGCAGCCTCATCACGAGCTTCTAGGCTGTCATCAGGTGCCTGCATGGCTGTAGACCAACCAGGCTGGCAGCTGCATGATTTCACCCATTTTCAAATGTACAATATCACTAGTCAGTGATTACCTATGTTGCCCTTTGCCTAGCCTTGTGGGTCCATAAGTTTAAGCTCTTATTGTAAATTTAAAAAATAATCCTAAACCCTCACCTAGTGTAAACTGTTCATAACTTTCAAATGATATTATGAAATAGAACATTAATCTTTAAATTTTCACTTAATTTTAACTGCCCAAAACTTTCAGATGTCATTGTAAAATGGAACATTAATCCCAAGCCTGCCACCAACTTTTAACTGATCATAACCTAAGGTAATTAAAAGACTGTAATGAATCTGTGTTATCTAGAATGGCAGCTGCAATTGGTGGAGGGGAGTAATAAAATGCAGCACCCAGAACAGGCAAAAATCCAGAATATGAGTAGTAATATGGAGTTGATGCTCTCTTTGTGGTTTTAACAGTCTCCACTTATATGGCTTTAGATAAGTGTGTAAATGTGAATTGTCCACCATTTCTCCTCATAAGTAATTAATTCATAACTAAGTGATCAGAAAAGTCAAGGTCAGAACCCTCCTTCGAAGATCCAGACATCAGACTTGTCAAAACATGTCTTGAAGTGGTGCAGATGGGTTTTAGAATGGAACAGGAAAATGCCTAAGCCCAAGCTGAGCAATGTAGCGAGGAATGCTCAGACCTTTACTTAAGAGAAACCAAACAACCACCCCACAGATGTTTGGCACCACACAGAAGAGCCAGTTTATCAGGACCAGACATAAATGTAGTTTGATAGTGGAGTAAAGGGGGCCAACTGGAATGACTATCGTTGAAAAGTGGTGGTGGCTTATGACACCAGCTCTCAGTCACCAATAACACAGTCTTGGAATCCTATTCTAGACAAGATAAATGTGACCTTAATAATTCTACAAAATGGGGCAATAACTCACAATTGGTTCAAATTGGCTCAAGTGATTCTAAAAACTCACTCCTGGATTCACACCTTGCCTTGTGTGAATCTATCAACACATTTGATGGCAGGATGAGTCAACAAGTCTCCAGCACCTCCAAGACGATAACCCCCAAATACCTGGGATCCTCCATCAGTTTTTAGAATTGAAGATTATTCTGAATGATAGATTAAACATCTCCAAAAATCCAGTCCAGTTGCTTTGATTCAAGCATTCAAGACTACAAAAAGCAAAGTTCACCTACTCTTTCTATGGTGAGCACACACACAGACACACACACACTCCTGCTGTCCTGCTTTTTTAAAAGGTGCTGCACCTCCAGCTAGGTGTTGCATGGTTGCGTAGTGGCTGATGAAATGTTTTTGCTTCATTAGCAAATGAGCAGTACACCTCTTATCAGAATAATTATTGGATGTAATTTAAACTAAATGGAATAAACGTTCATTAAAGTCCACATTCTGGCCTCCAGAGACAGAGAGGAAGGGAGGGAGAAAGAGAGCGAGCGAGAAAGGGAGTCATCATCCATTAGTTTTAATAGGTTGGATTACAGAACTTTTGTCTTCATAGAGTTCTGCCACAATTAAATATCCCCAAAGGGCTCAGGTAACTACAGTGATTATCATTCTCTCATTAATGAGAAAAAGACAAGGTAAGAGAAGACACAACCTCCAATAAACACCCTTTAACTGGATACTTATCACACCATCATAAGATGTAGCTGGCGGTCAGCCAGCTGGTCACATGTGAATTGCTAGGTGTGAGTTGCTTGGAAATAAATGGTTCTATTCCTCCCCAGTACCTTTGGTCTACACTTTCTAAAATGGCCACACAGATTTTCATCTTTCAAAACTGTGTGAACAATCCAAAAAGTAGAAGAGAGGATAGCAGCAGGATGGCAGAAGTGAGCAAATCTCTGTAGCTGCACAGATTGAAGCCTGATACTGGGTTCAGTTCCTGTTGCTGATTCCATTAAGTGCACCCACATGTACGTGTAAGGCCCAGGAGATGTCAACCTGGCAGTAAGAGTAATGACTATTAACATTTCATGCTGTATTTTATCATTTAGAAATGTGAGCTCATATCTATGTAAATTTTACACCCCACGAAACATAGCGGCCCTTTCCTAAAACTGCACATTACATTTTGGAGTTTTGCTAGTTTTTGGTTAAGTGCTGAGTCTGACTGCTATTAAATGAATGAGTGTTACATTTAGTCGGCCTAAACCACTTTACATGGACAATGTGGAGTCACTTCAGCCAGCACCAATGCAGCTTCCCCTGGACAACTCTCCAGGATTCATTCTCCACCAGAAGACTCACCACACATTAGCTAGAGTTGTGAGGGGAGAAGAGAGAAATTCTCAGTTAGAGATAGCTGATGATTAGGGGGTGAGATTTAAAAGAGTCATGGTGGGTCATTTTAGCAGGACATTAGATGAAAGTGATTGGTAACACACCACAGCACCGAACATGGTGCCACACTACGAAATGTGACCTCTGCAGTTGACCCATCCATGAAGGAGCAGTGGGCAGCTGACATGGGCAGCACTTGAGATGGGGCAGTGGCAACTGTGGTGCAGTTGTGTGCACTACAACTAAATGTGACCTCTGCATTTTACCCATCCGTGAAGGAGCAGTTGGCAGCTTACAAGCTCGCGGGGAGCAGTGCTTGGGGACGGTACCTTGCTCATGAGTACCTCAGTGGTAACTTTATCGGCCCTGGATTCTAACCTGCAACCTTCTGATCATGGGACGAACACCCTACCGTTATGCCACCAGCTGTTCCATAAAAAAAATGTTGAACAGATTATAAAATACCATTGTGACCAATAGCTATTACAATGTATAAACTTTATTTGTGTGGTTAGATTTTGAGCTACTTTTGCTATTTGAATTTCACTAGATACAACATTTCAACCAGGCACACATCACTGATCAGTGCAGTTTTATGTGTCACTGTGTCTGCAAGTCTCCTCAAAGGGTCAGTCAGTGGTGTGTTTCCATTACTATTATTTCAGCCCCAGTTTGTGCACTTTCAAGCATCTTTATTCTTATAGCACCTGCTGCAATCTTCTCCTCTGGAATAACAACTTTCTGCTCCCCTGCCCTTATTTCAGCTTCAACCCCTCACTTTCACACACATATACACAATTTGAGAAAAGGATGGGTAGAGAAAGAAAAAGGGAGCATTTGCCAGCATGTATGTGTGCATGTTTTAAGAGTGTGTGTTTGTGTGTGTGTTTGTGAGTGTGTCTCGGGTTGCATTCAGGGCAGGTAAGCAGGTGTTTTGGAACAACATGAAGACCTGTTTGTCGCTGGCCTCAGGGCTGTGTTCGTGTGATGCGAAAGACGCTTTGTCTTGGCAAATAAGAAAAGAAAGTGTGCCAATCAAGGCGCAATGTAAAAATGTCCAGGACACACATCAATTAAGTGCATACATCATAGATTACAGACAAGGTTTGACCATCACTTCCCCAGATTTGACAGAATCGCTGCACTCTGTCCACCAAGGCTATATTATTCTGCAATCTTAGTTCGGAGTCCATTCTAATCCATTTTTAGATAATCGGCTGCATTTGTGGTTCGTTCGCAAGCTGCATGTGATGAGCTGGAATGAGAAGTGGCCATTTTAGTTTCACAGTTCCTCAGTGTCTTTGCAAACAGAGCATGAAATGTTCCGCTTTGATGGTAGAAATGGAATGATGGGACAGAATGATGTCGGCTCTTTCGTTTCCATCAAACTGGCCAGGGAGACGAGTATTGGAGGAGATTGATTTGAAAAGAAATTAAGGACTAATTGAGAATAAAAGAGACCAGGCCAATGAATATCAAGGACAGGAATGGAATGGAGCTATTTGTATGTGTGTGTGTTGGTAAGGAGATGCAGACACTTTAATCTAGCTAAGATAAGTGACAAACAGTTTTATACCTCAATGAGAGCTATACTATTATAATACTGATTAATACTGACATTTTGCACAATCACCCATCACCCATCACCCGCAAACACACACAGACTGCCAGCCTCATATACAACAATCAAGTTGACTTGATTATAAATTGCCACAGTGTGTCAGTCAAACGGAGACAGATGAGTGTGTGTGTAAATGGGGGTGTGCAATTCTTCACAGAGCTTCTGACTGGATTGTATTTGAAAAACTTTGCAGTGAAAGGTCAAGTGATGTTGTTGATTATTCTGACATAACAGTGCTATTTTTTTGTACAATTACAATGAATGCAGTGTACTAACAATGTATTAACCTTGTAGTTAATATTAGAGTATTTTAACATCCAGTGAGTTTAGAGCAATTATTTCAAACCCTGAGATGCTTTTTTCAGTATGATGAAATGACCAGTATCAGAGTATAATACTTGAGTGATTATACTTTGTTACAGTAATTATCATTATTTGGAGACCTTTCTGCCCAGTCTGAGTTTTATTGATATTAGAAACTTTCACTCTACTTGACAATAGTTATAATGAAAGTAAAGTATTTGACTACATTTCTATTAACAAAATTCAATTTGAACTCTAATTTTTTCTGCAGTGACAGAAAAAAACTGACACTGAAGAGGTGATCTTGTCACCTACAGGCTTGTTGTAACTGAAAGCTTAAAATCCCATACATTGATTTCACACAACATGCCCAGGCTTGTTCCTGTTACTCTCTGCCAATTTTAGTGATGATTTGTGCCACAGGCTGATCCTCATCATTTTTGGAATGAAAAGAATTTGTCAATCATATTCTGCAAACAGCAACCACAACAAAAATCACTTAAAACACTAAAGTTTAGTAGTGGCTTTTTTACTAATAGCGACAAAACATGTTCACTTTTACATTTACCTTAGCACAGTGAATATCAGATGATTTAAGTACTTCTACTCAAATGACTTTACTGCAGTTGTTTTATAAGCAAACCTTACTTTTTTATAACCTTTAATGCATGAAGTTTGATCCACAAGACTAAGATGGGGAAGAAATGCATAAAATGTTAATGTGTGGATTTCGGGTACTCCACACTGTAGCTCCTTATGGCAAAAACGTGTTTGTCTGTGATGAATTTTGGCTCTTTAATGGAATTGAAATGTAAAATGAAGTCAGAGAGAATGAGGAAGTGCAACAAAATAATTCTACTGATAAGCAGTGCTTATTAAGCACACAGGATTGAGCTCTGAGGACGTTACGTAATTAAACAACGATTTCTGGGAAAAAAAGGAAAAAAATGTGATCGCTTCTGAACAAAACGACCTATTTCTTCGCTGCCAAGCTCAGTTTTCCCCCCCTGAACGCAGGTTAATGCAGAGATATGCTTTCTGCACTTCTTCCTCACAGTCCCAAACTACGAATGCATTTGTCTGCATTCTCAAACCCATTCAACAGTCTTATAATAGATGTCTGGATGTAATTCTGTGTCTTTATGTGGCAAATGCTAAAGGGGCAATTAAAACGTCATCTTTCGAATATGACTTTTGTCCAAGGCATGTGATGAGTGGATCGCAAAACGAAAGTTTTAAACTGAAATGACAGTCATGACAAAAGACGAGAATAACACCCATTTGTCTTTTTCTCTCACTGAGTCTGTTTCATTTTCTCTACTTCGTTGGCGCTTTTCCCCCAAAGCTCTAGAGAACACTTAAATCAGTGGGTGAGCACTACAACTTACTCACTGCACTTCCTGTAACTACATCAAGATAAATACTTTTTGCTGTATTTCCACTGTCTATATTTAAGGGGAAATTCCACCCCAAACACTTTGAACTAGCTTTAAAGGTCATATTATATATTTTTTCAATGTTACGATAGGTCTATGAGCTCCATTAAACATGTCTCTGAAGCCATTTGCTGAAAATACCTTTCAGATTTGGCATTTTCGCCTGTTGCCGAAATGCTACTGACCTTGTGATTGGCCGACAGCGGTGGGTGGCTACAGGCCAAAACACAAAACCAAAACATAAACAAAATTTACAGGCCGTAAATTAAATTTTAAAATGTGAACATTCTGGCTGTACTAATTTTGTCAGTGAGATCAATATTTCAAATTAACATGATTCCTTATGTGATATAAGGGTTCATTTTATGATTACTTGCCATACATTTCTTACATATTGCTCCTTTAAGGCATTACCCAAGGGGAATACTTGGACTGGATTTAATCCGAAAATCATTACAGAATACATACAATTTGTGAAACTGGTAGTTTTAAATCTGGATAATCGTCTCTCACTGGCCAAACAAGAAAATGGACAATTGCTGGAAGGTCAGCATACTTCACTACCCCTTCTGTCTAACTGTTCTATTTAACACAAATAACCATTAAACCAGAGAGACTCTCAAAATGTGAGTACAGATTCAAGCACTGCCTGCTAAGACAAAAACGTCCTTTTCCTAGACACTTTAAACACCCAAAGTTGTGTCAAAATGAAAAGTCCCTGTAGTGCTTTTTTACAAAGAAGCGGTGGTGTTGTTCCGTTTCGGAGAGGACGAAAATATTTAAACCCACTGACACCACATTCTTCCTCTGCATAAAGGAAGTCATTGTCTAATTTTGATTTGTTCAAACCCTTTTGACCGAGTGCCAGTTCTCTGAGAACTGGCGCTGGGCAATTGCTAACTAGTCACCTAAAGCCATCATGTTAATAACACTTCTGCCAAAAATCACACTCAGAATAACATAAAGTTTGACTGATAGTTATCCATTAAACTAAAAGCTATAACTTTTCATTTTATTTCCAGCAACAAATAACATTAGTGAACATGATAAAGGAAAGAGTCAAGAGGTGTATATATAATAGACAACTCATTCAACCATTTCATATTCACTTTTTAAAAAAAATTCTGTGTAGTTTATCAGTTTAATGCCAGTATGGTTGAAGATTTGACATCTCAGCTTAAAAAAAATGTAAACTGTAATTAATCTAACTTAAGAAATATTCAAAGTTATAATAGTTTGAACATAAATGTAATATTTGTACTGCATCATCTCTTCTTGAAAAGGTCAGTAAAGTCTGCAGCAGGTACAGTGAACACACACTACCAGTCAAAAGTTTGGACACACCTTCCCATTCAATGTTTTTTTCTTTATTTTCATTACTACTTACATTGTAGATTCTCACTAAAAGCATCAAAACTATGAATGAACTGTGTAAGGGCTACTTGACCAAGAAGGAGAGTGATGGAGTGCTGCGCCACATGGCCTGGTCTTCACCTGACCTAAACCCAATCGAGATGGTTTGGGATAAGATGGACCGCAGAGTGAAGGCAAAAGGGCCAACAGGTGCTCAGCATCTCTGGGAACTCCTTCAAGACTGTTGGAAAACCATTTCAGGTGACAACCTCATGAAGCTCTTTGAGAGAATGCCAAGAGTGTGCAAAGCAGTGATCAAAGCAAAGGGTGGTTATTTTCAACAATCTAAGATATAAAATATGTTCTGGGTTATTTCACACTTTTTGTTTACTACATAATTCCATATGTGTTCATTCATAGTGCCTTCAGTGAGAATCTACAATGTAAATAGTCATGATAATAAAGAATAAAACATTGAATGGGAAGGTGTGTCCAAACTTTTGACTGATAGTGTGATATGTCATACTTTCTGCATTTAGTGTTTCTTCAAGCAGGGAAGTCAATCTTCTTTATCAAGGACTGCAATGAACTGTATGTGTGTTTTAATTCTGACCAGCACCAGTGTGTCAGCAAATCCCCATTTAAACTAATTAAGAGACCCAATTCATCCAGCAGCCTTCTCACCTGGGTTTGAAATTCTTAATTTGACTTGCCAAGAGGTTAAAACCTGCCGATACACTGGCTTTTAGTGGATTTATAAGACCGGCCCCAACCTAGAGTTTTAGTGCACACTGCAGCATCTTCTTGCAGCAATCAGGACTGCGACTGATTATATCTATACATCAGGTAAGACGAGATTCATGCATATTTGTCTTTAAATGATATTTTTTAAATAATAGTTTCTTTTAATCTGAGCAGATGGATGCTGGATGGGTTTTTTTTTGCATAATTTCAATAGAATTCATGCATATGCTTTTGGAGAAGTACAGACCACATGGACTCTTCTTGCTTCTGTTTCTCCCTCTCCCTCTCCTATGTCGTACCCTTAGACATAATCTCCTTAAATAATTAACCCAGTCTTCCTGTTCAGCTTAATGTTAATTAGCCCATACCTCTGTACCCAAGCATTCAGTAATTGCTTCAGTGCTATCAGGAAGAAAAGGTGTGTTGGTTGCAAGCACAAGCCTCGCAAGTCATACGTTTTATCTTTGTAAAATTTAGACTGAAAAGCTTTGGGAAGATTTAAACTCTCTTCAGTTTTGCTATGCATGAAAAAAATGTTCTTTATTAAAAGTCTTCTGTGGGAGTCTTGCAGAGCTTTTTAATCCCTTTTTTAGTTTACTACACAAAATCACGGCAATATGCATCCGTCAGCTCTCTTTTCTTGTATGCCAAAATGGTTTAAGCCAGCATAATAAAAAGAACACCTGGCTTCCAGGCAGGTTAAAAACTCCAGTTGTTACATCTGTTTCAATAATAAAAACAAACAAAATCAATTAACATCAGCATTTGCATAGTGCCTGGAAAAAGCCTAGAGGGACAATGGCAAGGTTTACCTGAGAGAGAAATTGAGAGAAATTCTTCTTAAACACAAGCCAATTTCATATTATAATTTTAGGTCTATGACCTCCACTAAACATGTTTCTAAAGTAGTTTGCTGAAAATACCTCTCACATTTGGCATTTTCACCTGCTTTTTGCACCTCTATTTCGGTCCCTTTCAGAACAGGCTGTTTCTTATTAGTATTTCTAAATGCAAATTTAGGAATAAATGAATATTGGAACTGGGGTGTAGACATCACATAAAAATAATGGACATGGCTGCTGCTAATAGACCATCCATACAGCCATACATGTTCAACACAACACTCCGTCGGTAGACACTTCTTAATTGCGATTCCTATGCTAGCGTTTGCAAGAAAACATGGCAGATCAGGAAGCATTAGCAGTTCTACCTGGTGGGTGGATAGAACTTATATCTCAGATAGAAGGGTGGAGTAAATAAAATGTAACCAACTGTGACATATAGGTAGGGGAGAAATCTAAATGGCTTGTTTAAGCACACATTTTCTGACATTCGTAAAGTATTAATAACACAACTGACCATTCAAACTTGCACTGTGTGTAGAGGCAGTACAGAGCCAAATAGATGTCCAAAGAGCAGAAAAAGTGATTTTTTTTGTTGTAATACAGGACCTTTAATTAAATTTACAGATTGCTTGCGACTTAATCAGAGATGCATCACAGGTTCTTTGTTTCCAAACCAACAAAGTTTACACCTTAATCCAGGCACCTTACGCTGTGTAATCCGTGCACCTTACAAGTGTACGCAGTTACACTTAAAGCCAAGGATTCATTGAGATGTATCATTATTTCAGAGATCTGATTTCTGGTGTCAGTTAAAAAGATTTCTGGCTTTAGTGTCAGTTAAAAAGATTTCTGTCATATCAGGATTTAGTATGAGGAAGTTGTTCATTATTTTGTTTCCCTAAAAACAGATGTACAGTTAAGCACATTAGTATTTAAGCATTGATGCAATTGTTGTAATGTTGTTTGTATACTACTAGAATGGATTTGAAATGAATGTGCAGGAAGTATAAACTCTCAGCTGTAATTTAAGGAATTCAACAAAGGTGATAAGCATTATGCATTAGGCTCTCCATCTCTCCATGTTCAGAGACACAGCAATATAACAGAAATATAGATATTGTTTTAATATTTGGATGGAAATCCTTTGCAGTCAATGACTTCCTGAAGTATGAGAGGTTCCTCCTTTAAGATGCTTTGCCAGGCTTTTATTGCCACTGCACTGGGTCTTTCTGCCCCCTGTTTTGTCTTCAGATCAGATGATTGACTTGGTCATTGAAGATTGCCATTGAATTTCTCTACCTCTTGGACTGCTTTCACGGTATGTTTTGGATCATTGTCCATTTACACTTCCAGTTATGCAGCATTTGGCTGAATCTAAGATGAGCATATTGCCCAATACACTTCAGAATTTTGCTCTGCAGTCAGCAGTTAAATCATCAACAAACATGAATGCCTCAGTTCCATTGCCAGCCAAATATGCCCATGCCATACCATGTTTGACAGACAATGTGGTTTGGACGATGAGCTATTCCTTTCTTTTCCCATACTTTTCTCTTCCCATTAATTCTGGCACAAGTTCTTGTTATCATCTGACCAAAGAAATTTATTCCAAAGAACTGGGTAGGCTTGTTATGATGTTTTCTGGCAAAGTCAAGTCTGTCTTTCTGTTCTTTAGTGTTACCCGTTACCTTGCATTGGAGGTGAATCCATTAGTATCTTAATTGCAAACTTTGACAGTGATAAGGCTCTTTAGTCCTTTGAATCAACTCCATACCTTTTATCTAAATAATTTATCAAGGAATAATAAAGGAACAGTCCACACCTGGCTGTGAAACTGCTTGTTAGTCACATGTTATTTCTGAAATATTAATACAATACTTTGTTAAACCCCTTAAA
The DNA here is from genome assembly GCA_032718565.1 of Distichodus sexfasciatus. Taxonomy (NCBI): domain Eukaryota; kingdom Metazoa; phylum Chordata; class Actinopteri; order Characiformes; family Distichodontidae; genus Distichodus; species Distichodus sexfasciatus. The sequence goes on from JAVGVS010000079.1 coordinate 339,496, forward strand.
TTAAAGCTAAACGTCAAAGCTTCCCTTCACCTTCATTGCTTAATTTCAAATCCACTATGGTGGTATACAGAGAGAAAACAGCAAAAAAATTGCATCAATGTCTAAATACTTTTAAGCCTAACTGTATTTAAAAAAAAACAAAAATGGGCCTAAAACTGATTCTTGTGGAACCCCAAATTTGACTTAATATATTTTTCCTTTATACATATACATTTTATTTATATATATTGAAAATGCTAATATTCATCCAAGCATGAATGGCAAAAACACTTTAATCCTTTAAATCCAAGGTCTTTTGATGGTATTTTTTAAACAAGTTTAACATGAGCACTGTATGTTGGGGAAAATGTCATGAGTCAAAGATTAGATCAAATGTTTGTATCTGTGTGTTACTTGTGTGCTTATTTCATATGGTTGTTATATAGCTGCATGATTTTGTAGTGGATTAAAATAAGTACCAGCCACCCATTGTTCTTTCTTCTGTTAATCATCAGAATAATGGAACGCGTGCATGAATAATGTAGCTCTTTATGAGGAGCACCACTTCATATGACTCATAGCTAAAAAATAAACACTTCAGAGGACAGGGTCGGGACAGAGCGAGGGCCAACAGCATGGGTTTATGGGTTTATTTACAGATATGACAAAATGTTACATGTCAAACTTGTACTTTGTCCAGCATCTTTCAAAATATATTTATATTTGTGGCTAATGCATGCACAATTTAAGATGATTTTCGTATATACACTACCAGTCAAAAGTTTGGACACACCTTCCCATTCAATGTTTTATTCTTTATTATCATGACTATTTACATTGTAGGTTCTCACTGAAGGCACTATGAATGAACACATATGGAATTATGTAGTAAACAAAAAGTGTGAAATATGCCAAAACATGTTTTATATCTTGAAAATAACCACCCTTTGCTTTGACCACTGCTTTGCACACTCTTGGTATTCTCTCAAAGAGCTTCATGAGGTAGTCACCTGAAATGGTTTTCCAACAGTCTTGAAGGAGTTCCCAGAGATGCTGAGCACTTGTTGGCCCTTTTGCCTTCACTCTGTGGTCCATCTCATCCCAAACCGTCTCGATTGGGTTTGGTCAGGTGACTGTGGAGACCAGGCCATGTGGCGCAGCACTCCATCACTCTCCTTCTTGGTCAAATAGCCCTTACACAGTTCATTTATAGTTTTGATGTCTTTAGTGAGAATCTACAATGTAAACAGTAATGAAAATAAAGAAAAAACATTGAATGGGAAGGTGTGTCCAAACCTTTGACTGGTAGTGTGTGTGTGTGTGTGTACATACATTCAACATTGGGTCCCTGAGCGAGACCCTTAACCACAAGTTGCTCCTGGGAAGTATCTAGGAAATAGAAGTCACTCTGGATAAGAAGATCTGATAATGCTGTAATAAAAAAAATTGTGTATTGATGAATGAGGCCTAATGTTCTTATATAGTATGTGTCAGCATTTCCTGTACTTCTGCTAAAATGACCCCCCCTAATCAGACTCCCTAATCAGTTACTGTCTCTAAGTGGTGAATTCTCTCCTGTCTCTTCACTCCCTAAAAGTGTGAAGAGAATGGCTGCTGAAGTATCACGAAGTGACCAGGTGAAGTTACACATTGGTGCTGGTGGAAGTGGCTCCACATTGTCTCTGTAATGTTCTTTTCTGTATAGAAAAGATATAGACAAATGGATCTTTCATTCATTCATATTGACCATATTTTATCATATAAGAATCTTTAGACTAGGGTCCACACAGTACCACATTTTGCATAATTTAAAACGCCACCCTCTTTTGTAAAGATGTAACATAGCTGATGCGTCATCTCGGCCTACAGTCAACCTCCTCTGACATCCTTCGGCGCAACCCATCATAAATCCGCCGGCTCTGGCAGAGAATTCTGTCAGTGTTTTGAGAAACGAGTGTCATATTCGGAGCTCAATTACAGGCATCTGTTTCGTGCCAGTCCATCGACTCGTTAAACTACTCCCACAGGATCTGCTGCAGAGAATATCTGCATCCATCACCAATCAACCTCAGCGTTACTTCAATAACACATTAGAAAAAAACACCATATAGTTTGAAAATCGGTGTTCATTGCTGTGAGTTTTAATTAGCAGGCATAAGACATCTTGATGCACATAAATTACCATATATAGACCATATATTTTGCAAGAGGAGACCCATTTGTTCTCTTTTAAGAAGAGATAACCCAAGTGATCATGCTATCTGAAGTTAATTTCCGACCACTGTGAAAGATGTAATATTCTCTTAGCAGTAAAAAAAAACTAATTTGTGTCAAGGTTTATCGTCCGATCAGTGTCCACTGAAGTGAACGTTTTAATTTAGTTTTCAACATCACAGTGTTGTAATAATGACTCCAAATCACCACACACACTTACTGTTTCAGACTCGAAGCAACATGTGAGCCATGGTTAGTAAATGTGCATCATAATCCATCCGGTAAAGCCAGAGCTCTTGTTTAATAAAACAGGAGGCATATCTCACTCGGCGTGCCATTGTCTATATTTATGTCAGTTACTTGGTGATGAAACAATATTGTGTCAAAAAACAGTGTGTGAGCAGAATACGTTAGCACAGTAATGCATCGTATGAATGCAGTTTTGTCAATAAGCATGAGAATACATTAAAAGGGACTGTCAACGGCATCCTACATAACAAACCGCGTTTGCCTGTTGCTACCTCTTTTTTTCCTTGACTCAGTTCCTACTTTGCCTTCACTTTAGCCAAAAGCTTCTTTTCACCTTCTCAATGAATGCATTTGGCAAATATGGTGATGCATCAACAGATGTATAGGAGTCATTTGTGGTCTTTATTTTTGTTTAATATGTAAATCTGCAGCTAAGTATCAGACTACTCTAGGTAACATTCTTCTGAGATAAGTTCTGAACCTGGCATTACTCCAGCTTAATCTCACTGCCTCAAGAACCCTCCAGAAGTTACAGTTCATCCTGAATATCAATTTCATACTTGAACTCATCAAGATCTATGAGTTGATAGAATGGGTTAGAAAGTTATTCAAGGCAATCTTTCATGTCCATGGCCTAGAGAACAAGCTATAGTTGGTTTGGGTCAAATACTAATTATTAAGAGTCACACCATTCTGTTTGAACATGGAAGAATATCAAAAGACCTGACAAGCATGACATAACCATCGTCCCAGTAAGTTCTGAGGTTTAAAGCAAATTTCTATGTCTACGTTTTGATATCAACATATTTTGAAGTTTAGCTTCTTTTAAGAAGACTGTCTGCCAGTAAAGCCATCTAATAATGTTAACATAGGACCTGAAGTGAATTGATTGATAGTCGGCAAATGAAAGAGCATTTGAAGAATATTTGCCAGACTTCTAACCTGATGTATTTATTAAAATTGCTGTGTTAAGACAGCTTTAATCCAGTACAGCTTTGTCCACTACTGTAGGAGTAATATTACTCATTACAGGTCCAGGCAACTTTTAATAACTTATACATATTGTACAGATAGAAGTACATCAATATAAAAAAATTAATCATACTACTATAATATTATAAGAAGCAGTTGGTAGCGTAACAGCTATGTAGTTGGGCCCATGTTTGAACAGTCGCTGGTCCAGTCCTTGCTCATGAGTACTTTAGTGGTAAGGTACTTATGGGCAAGGTACCGTCCCCAAGGATGGCTCCTCAGGTGCTGCTCATGTCAGCTGCCCACTGCTCCTACATAAATGGGTCAGATGCAGTGGCCACATTTTGTTGTGGTCACATTCTCTGTGTTTCTCATTTTCTGTGTTTCTCGTTCTCTAGTGAAAGTGAATCTGTCATTGTGAACACCACAGCACACAGTGTACCACAACGAAATGTGACCTCTGCATTTGACCCATCCGTGATGGAGCAGTGGGCAGCTAGAATGGGCAGCGCAGAGGGGGACTGAGCAATGCTTGGGGACTGTGCTCATGAGTACCTCAGTGATAACTTTACCGGTCTGAGATTTGAACCGACCTTCTGATCACGGGGTGAACACCCAGTCGTTACGCTACCAACTGCCCCTTTGAATTCTCTATCATTAAATTCTTTATCATATATCTCTCTTTGCCTCATTCTCTTTTTCTATCTCTCTCTGTTTGTCTGAATCTCTAATTCTGCTAACAATGTTCTGGCCAACTGAACAGAAAAAGAATGTAAAGTGCATAAATTTGTACAGCTTTATGAATCATTATTTTGCATGAAACGTCAGAGAAACTTAATTCATAAACAAATAAAAATGAGTTCTGTTATATTTTATGTAGAGGGATGTTTTCATTTTGCTCTTGTATTTTCTATCCCAACAGGACAAATCTTCTTCATAAATTCTGCATTAAGTGAAATGCCAAAATCAAAAGCTACTAGCAACAATATTAGTTAGTAATGGTATTAGTTCCCATTACCATAAAATCACAAGCAAAGCTGCTTAAAGGCCTTCAAGTACAGCAATTCCTACATTTAAGTGCTCAGAAATTACGTAATGTGCAAGGACCGATTTTACCTGTCAGTAAAAATAAAAACAGCAATTATTTACCCAGATTTGCACTTAGCTGTAGCAGAGACAGCAATAATAGACAAAATATGGGTATAAATACAGAAAATATACATAACTAGGCAAAAAATGTGCACACAGCATGTATGAATATGTATGAATGTATGAAGCTAGAAGGCATTATTGAATATGACAAGCCTTGATGACAATATGAAATAAAGGCATTGTGATGTATGCTTTGCCCACTGTTTTATTCTTGTTAGAAACTGGATGTACATCTGTGTGTGTATGTGTGTATGGATTTGTGCGGTTTGTATTTGCTCACATGGCACATGTGAGGCGAAATGGAATGGAAGTGGTATTCACACCTCTATGGAGAGACTAGGTGCGTTTCATAGACTAAATCAATAGCCTTTATAGCAGTGTGGAACACAGGTGGTGGTCGATACCTAGCACTAAAAAAACGATACAAAGCATATTAGAAATGCTGGAACAAAGGGTCAAAGCAGCGCTTGAGTCTCCGCTGAAAGAAGTGGCATTAACCGCAGTCACCTCAGCCTGAATTAGACGCACAATTAGGTGGCACTGTGTTTTTAAAAGGAGAGGGGGAGATCAGATCATATTGACCCCAATAGGAATTATATAGACCTTGTGTGAGTATGTGTATGTGTGTGAGCCATACACATATATGCCCTGAGATTTGTGGGGACACAGATCTGAGATATGTTAGGACATTTTTGTATATGAGGTGAGATGATGACAAGAGTGTGTCCTTAAAGATTATATTATATTATATTATATTATATTATATTATATTATATTTATTATATTATATTATATTATATTATATTATATTATATTATATTATATATTTGCATTATAAATATTGAAGTAGTAACTATGGAGACAGTAAAGAACTTCAATGACAGCAAAATGCACTTCGCCTGTGTGTGCGTGTGACTTAATGGAAAGAGGGGGATCGGTTCATTGGAGCTCTCGGGCTGATGTGATTTAGAGACAGCGTGTGTTGACCGCTTTGACCTCCACCACATTCTTGCCTTCGCTGTTAGCCTGCACTATTAGGCAAAGTTATTCCATTTAGCACGTCACTTTACGTCATAACGGAGCTTCCTGCGACGACAGGAATCACGCCGGCAGTCTTTATGCGAAAACTGCTGCGAACGGGACCGGTTGAATTTGGCGTCGAGCATGGCGCTCGACGGCGCAACAAGCCCACAGTGACCGGGTGCAGGCTGCGCAGCCTGCCTTCCAGAGCATCTTCCTCTCCCTCTCTCTCCTCTTTCTCAGGGGACTTCTATAGACTTGTGGCACCAATTTAGAGCGAGACTTCAGCATCGCCAGACGGAGTGAGAGCGAACGAAGAGGACCCAAAAAGCTGAGTGCCATTATGCAGGTCAGTGAACTTTGGACTTCCTTACAAAAAATAAGAAAAATCCTAAAATAGAGAAACCTTGTTATACATTGTTGTTGCTTGGGACTGGCAAGATTTTTGCTTTTACTTCTTATTATAAAGCAGTTGTGGAACAAACAAGGTGCATTTAATGAGTCACTTTAGTTTTATATGATCACCAAATGCCTATACGTTAACAATATTGTTGAAATTGTCTTATTGCATCTTAATTTGGCAATGCCAGCAGAACACTGTTGAACACTTGGCTTTTCCGAACTGTTTTCTTCCCCCATCAGGCTGCAGCGGTGCTCTTGAGTTTACGGTGGACGCTCTTACTGAGCGCGTGCTTTGCACAGGCGCTGAGCGCGGATTGCGGCACGGACTGCGCATACTGCGCGCTGCGGCTGCGGCTCCAACAAACACACTTAAACTCTGTAGTAAGTGGACTGTAACACTTTAATACACTCTTAGCGTACACACGACATGGGAGTAACTTACCAAATGTTTTCACTATCATTATTATTATTATTATTATTATTATTATTATTATTATTATTATTATTGTTATCATTAACACAGGATTCAAGGAGAATAAAGTACCTATGGCACACAACTGATACATTCGCATGTGTATAATTATTAAATAATATAAAAATAATATATAAATATTGTCTTATTAAGACAGATAGACAGATAGATAGAAAGATAGATAGATAAATTGCTGGTTACTGGTTACTGTTGGTTATTCCCTGAATCCATTATAGGAGCGTTATGGTGTATTGGTTACAACTGTCTTAAAATTTGTCAACGTTTTGGTCCATCGTGACTTTATGTTAAAAGGAGGTATGGAGGAAACAATCTTTTTTATCAGTGGAATCCACAAATATTATATAAAATATAAAGTTCAATGCAGATTAGATCTACACATGTAGATCTGTATTTGGTGGACCATGACATACTTTTTCTCAGCCTCACACACAAACATTTTAATGGTTGCCTCAAATTTTAAAGTGTGTTCTCTCTGTTTTGCAACAAGGGAAAACCGAGCAGTGCAGCAAAATCTGAAACACAGATTCTTGGTTGAAAATGTCTAACAAAGTGCTTGGCTTTGGTTGCTGAGATACTTGAATGTCAACTATATGTAATACACATTTTAAATACCATTTTAAAAACAGAATTACACTGGCTAGAGTGAATTCCGTTGAAAGATCTGTTAAAAAATTTGAGTGTCACACTGCATTAGCATTCGTGTGCTTGCCCACAAGCTTATCACTGTCTCACGACTGCACACACACAGAGTCATTTACATGTACCACACTGCTGTGGAATGAGATAGACAGCAATTTTGCTGTCATGTAACCCCTTTGATGTTAGCAGGGAACCAGTTAGTAGAAGCTGACATTTCCAGAATTTCCACCAGAATTAACACTTTGACTAATGAAGCTGGAGCCTCTAAAAGTGTTTAGTTAAATATTGGGAGGAGGGTCAAAGGTCACAAACGGTGAGCTCCTCACAGACTTGTCTTCATGTCTTGGCAGGCGTGTGTGCTGCAGTGCGAGGGCCAACTGAACTCTGCCAGCTCTTGGGATCTGTGCCGAGGCATCCTGCAGGCCTCAGAAGGTGCACTTGAAGCCGATCAAATCCCTACAGAATCCACAGCCACTGAACACCAGGAGGAAAAAAGATATGGCGGCTTCATGAAGCGCTATGGTGGCTTCATGAAGCGCTATGGTGGTTTCATGAAACGATACGGTGGCTTCATGAAGAAGAGCGCCGAAGTCCATGGGCCAGAGACGGATGACGCCGACCACGGTGGGGAAATCCTGTCGAATGTTGATATGGCACGGCTGGCCAACCTGGTTGAAAATGATGGCGAGAAGGAGGAGGCTAGGATGAGGAACGTTGCCATGGTGAAGGGTGGGCCGTTAGAGGGCGTGACTAAGAGGTACGGTGGATTTATGAGGCGGGGTTACAACTTGGAGGGCAGCAACAGGCCGTTAGCCAAGCGCTATGGGGGCTTCATGCGGAGAGTAGGCCGGCCAGAGTGGGGGGAAGAGATTAAACCCTACGGGGGCTTCCTTAAACGAGCCCCGCATGAAGAAGAGGAAGAGGAGTCAGAAGAGGTGGAGAAGAGATACGGGGGCTTCATGGATTACTGAAGCCTTCGTGAACTGTGGTTGGCAATTCACTGTTGTGTTCTGTTCTACCCAAGTCTGCCAAATCTTTCATAAAACCAGAAAATTCTGAAATAAACCATTTGCTTATAACGCAGTTGTATAATGCTGAAACAATGTTTATAAATTGTTAATAGTCTCTTAATAATGCATAATAAGATTCTCAACAACAGCTTATTAATTTTGGACAAATGCAGAACAGTGTAGCATAATAAGACACTACAAAATAATAAAACATCACAATCTCTTGTACGCCTCACATTCATCCCTCTGTCCTTGGCTTCTTTTTACTGCAAAATTACAGCTTCAAGGCCGATTTCATGAAGTGCAGTGGTTGACAATGTATTGACTCTTCTAACAACTGTCTTTGTTATAGTCTGTTGTTCTGGTGTCAGTCTGAATTTGTCACATGCTCTACAGCTTGAATAAACTGATAAAAACTGCAGCTGAATACATCTGTCTTGAGTAAATACATCAAAATATTGTTCTGGAGGCACAGTCTGTCCCGGTCCTGAGCACTGGAGCATTCTATTGTTAGGTAGTAAAAGCGAGTGACTTTAGTAGAGTATGTCAAGATGCTTCTGCCTCTTCTTATGGTAAAAACTGGTCCAGTCACTTCACTGATAGCTGGAGATGCGTGTAAAAGGCAGCTTCAAGTTCATGGCTTAATTATAGTGGGAGCACCACATTACAAAGTATTAATTCAAGCCAAGGAAAGTTTATGATAGGAATGAAGTCAAAGGCCAGCAAGAAGAGGGAGGGAGACAGAGAGAGAGAGAGAGAGAGAGAGAGAGGAGTGGCAAAACTATATTCAGCAATATCCTTATCATTTGTAGCATCTTCCTATTTATGATGTGTTGTAAAAACCATAAACTGTGTGATCTGTGCCATCTAAATGCCAACATGAGGTCATTATGTGTTTCATCTTTGACTGTGCCCTGTAATCTCAAACAATAGTACACACAGAACCTTTCTCTCTCACAGAACTCTTATTGTCCTTTTGAGCGTCCTTAGACCTTGTAAAACATTGTATGATGACACTGTGAAGGTCTAGTCACCCAGCAACTTACACACTTGGACATTTTCACTTAGGACATTTTATGACAGACGCACACATCTGTGTCACCCATTACCACTTTAATTACCGATCAATTTCTGACAATATGAACACTGTTCATGGAATTTTATTTATGTGGCAGATCATAGGGGTGGTGACTGGTCTGGTCCATAGGTGGTAGGATACTCACCTATGGACCAAAAGGTCATAGGTTCAAATTCAGCTCTATCCTAATGATAGAACTACCAGCAACAACTCCAAAATGTAATTAGTCCATGAAATTCACTCTGGATAAGGGCATCTGTCAAATTCTACTGGGTTTGCTAGTCTGAACTGACCATGCATGAGCTACCCATTGAAAATGTCATAAATACTGAATCAAGTTATTAGCTAATTTACAAAGCCTCCTTGGTATTCTGTTGCAAGAGGTCTAATGTCTGTATAACTGTTAAAGTCTGGCCATAGCTTAATACACTTTAGACTTCAAGAAACAAAGAGTCAGTGTGTTTCAAAAGTTAGGTAGTTGATCTGCTGTGGGGATCCCTAATGGGAGAGGCTTATGACGTAGAAGATTATGTCTCAGAAGAAGTTCTACCAACAGAGTCTCTACATCAGTATATTATCAAACTATTACTTATTTTTAGAATGTTAAGGACACTGACATAAACTTAGGTACTTGAATCAAAGGCAACTGGACTTCTTGTAAGTTCTTGAAGATAATTGCCAGATAGGCTCATCAAAAAGGCATCTTCAGTCTCTTTTCATCAGTCATCGCTCCTTAGTGGTGGAATGAAATTTCTCCTGCTACCAGAATAGCCGGTAGCAGTGGGCAGCTAACAAGGGCAGCGCCCAGGGAACAGTGCTTGGGGACGGTACCTTGCTCATAAGTAACTCAGTGGTAATTTTACTGGTCTGGGATTCAACCCGGCGACCTTCTGATCACGGGGCGAACGCCCAACCGTTATACCACCAACTGCCACATGCTGTTTGCTTTCTTTAAAAATCAGAAAATTGCAGCACTCATTAGCTTCCATGTGCTCTATTTGTCTGTGCATTAGCAAGTGTGTAACTTAACTATTAGTAACTTACTTGGCAGCTGTTTGCAGCTGTTGATTTAAATCTAACTTTAGAGGTATGAAGAACAGATGTGGACTACAAAGCACACATGTACATCACCCTAGATAAGAGCATCTGCTAAATGCTGTAAATGTAAATGTAAAAGAAGAAAAATCTAAAAGAAGTCCAGCCCCTTCGGTAGGCGGTAGCAGTCAAGGCTTCCATGTCCTAGATGACGAAGAACCTACACAGACTTAGACTTGGCTGATAGGCTGACTGATTTTTGTGTCTGAGAACAAACAAAATTAACATAAATACTATTAAGTGACATCAACATCAAAAAGTGGGACAGAGTTAAATATGCTGTTGTTATAGCTTCTTGCTGTCTCGCTTGAGGAAGTTAAAACATTAAGAATATTGTTATTAGGATAGATGATATTTTGCATTATGCCATGACCTATGGCATATATTGGTCCTAGCGGAGACCAGTTCACCTTCAGTGGCTCTGTGGTTTTGTGTAAAACTAGATAAGAGACTCACATCAGTGGTTCACAAACACGTTTATTGCCAGTGTCCCAGTAAACTCTGTAAGGACAATGTGAAGATGTTACCTCAACACCAATTCTTAAATAATCTAAAATCTGGTCCACAAATTTAAGCTTGTTAGTAAGCAAACATTATCTAATAGACATTGACCAACAAACTGAAAGAGAGGAGACAGCTCCTTCACCAGTAAAATTTGGCATTATGTACTTATGTAAACTGTTGAATTATGTACTTCACTATCATTTCTTTGTGCCACCCATATTTGCTTGTGCACCTCACTACATGTATTTGTGTTGAAGGTCAACAAACCATGAATACTGTAATATTTGCCAGGTAATATTTCAGTGAGGACAACAGAAATTACACTACACATCAGGGAGCTTTAGATATTAGACATTAATGAGTTATAGGTTGAAAATAAGAAAGCCAGTTCTACATAATGGGTTCATGTCTGAAAATTTTCCATTGCAATATTGGTAAATGCTGTAAATGTAGTTTCCAATATTTTTATCATCTAATAAAACCTCTATTTCTGAGCTATGAGAAATCATTTTGAAAATGGAATGCACATTTTTTTTGCACCATGCACAAACATGATACCAACATTTCGCTTCATATTCTACAGAACCTTATCCCTAACATCAACACTATTACTGCTGTTGTTATTATTATTATTATTATTATTATTATTAGTATTAATATTATTTTAATCTTAGTCATTTTCCCCTTAACACCATTAGAATTAACCCGGCATCCTGGCTGCATGACTCTGCCCAAATTCTAGGGTTATAATTGCTATTATTTTAATAATTCTTTGTTACATTTCTCATTTTTAACCATTCCACCAATTTTATTCTATCTTCATTACAAAATCTTCACCGCTTCATCTCACCTACCCCATAATTCCCCCAAATGCCACTCTACAACGGAACATTTTAAATCACTTGACACACTCCCACAAAATGACCATGCTCAAATTCTGAAGCTCGTTTCCGTCCCTCTTTCCCGTGGCAGCCCACAAACGGTTAACAACAGGCCGCGCCTTCCACATCCTGCCCCGTTAACGTGCCCGCTGGAGGATTATTGACCTTTGTATTTAAAGCAAACACGAAGTCTAATTAAAGGGCGAGCCGAACGAAGGTCGTCCGTCCGCCGTCCCTGTTTGCTTTAAAAAAAACGGGGCACTAACGGACCCGCCGCACACTGTCCACGCGCCTCACGGAGGTAAGTAGCCTGAAATCGGACAGAGCGGAAGTAAACATGATACGTTGCCATGGGGTCGTGAAGGCGCTGCAAGCGACTAGCGACAACTTTCCCCGTCTTCTTTCTTCTCCAGATCCCGTTCGTCGCCGCCATGAATTTCATCCTGGAGACGCTCAAAGTGCTCGGCTTGTCCTTGCTCTACTACTTGGAGGCCCTGGTGCGGCTCGTCGTGCCCGCGCGGAGAAAGAGCGTGGCCGGTGAGCTCGTGCTGCTGACCGGGGCGGGCGGAGGCATCGGGCGCCTCATGGCGCTGGAGTTCGCGCGTGTGGGCGCGCGCCTGGTGCTGTGGGATGTCAACGAGGAGACGAACGAGGAGACGGCGCGCATGGTGAAGGAAGCTCACGGCACGCGCGCGCACACCTACACGTGCGACTGCAGCAATCGGGAGGAGGTGTACAGAGTGGCGGACCGGGTAGGGACGAGCGCGCGCGCGCGTGCACGAGAAGCGCGCACTTCCCCCCGTCGTAGCTAACGGGTCAAACCTACACGTTCTCAACGCTAACCTCTCAGGTTTCCACAACTGACGAGACAAAAGAAAAATGGGCGCAGTTTTACTTTGAACTGCCAGTTACGGAAACCTGAGCGTGGTTATTGTTGTTCGATGCCAAAAGTCCTGCACTAGATTATGATTTCCATTACAGTCTTCAGAATTCAGCCAATTCCAGAACGTGATTTTCACGAATCTCGACTCCAAGAACGAAAAAATCCCAGAATTTAATCGTCACAAATATTCAATACACTATTGTTTTATTGGAAAGCGGTCTTGGAGCTTTCCATAAAATTGAGTACATTACAAATCAGTGACTTTCTCGATTTTCAGTTTTCAGAAACAGGCTTGAACAAACAATACTTTATTGAGGGTAATGTAGTGAGGTAATGGTAGTAGTAGTATTTTAACCGACATGAATTTACCTAAGTAAAAACAATTTTATGACAAGTTTTATGCTAGTCTAGCCTAGCAATGATTCAGAATCAATTTACTTTATTCAACCTTCTGTACAATGTTACAGAAGTTACAGACTAGTTCTTTTTTTAGTGCTGCAACAAGATAGCTGCTGAATCACAGTTTAGAACATAATGTAAAGTTTTGGGGTCGATTGGAAAACTTTGGAGTCAGTTCATGCTTCTGAGTAACTTGGAAACCGAGGAATCAGGAATCAAGAGTGCAAAGAGATCAAAAGGAAATGATTAGAGATATTACAGATATAAAACATAAAGATATTATAACTATGGTATTACAACAATAGACTTTGATTCTAAATGACACTTGACATAGTGAATCTGATGAATGGATAGACTGTGAAAACAATCCCTTATTGTGCCATTGTCCAGTCGGAGAAAACGTAACATTAGATCCCCATTCACATGTCTCCTCAAGGTCAAACGGGAGGTTGGGGATGTCACTATCCTGGTTAACAATGCCGGGATCGTAACAGGGAAAAAGTTTCTGCAGTCTCCTGATTCTCTCATAGAGAAGACGATGGATGTCAACAGCATGGCTCACTTCTGGGTTAGTTGGACTATCTGTTTTTTCTCATTTTATTTCTCTTGCACATAAAGACACACACAACTGACATTTTGATTGTGGTTCTTTCTTTCTTTCTACTTAGATGTACAAGGCTTTTCTCCCAGCCATGATTGCTGGAAACCACGGCCATCTGGTCAGCATTGCAAGCTCAGCTGGTCTTATCGGAGTCAGTGGACTAGCAGGTACACACCCACAACGTAATATTTGTTTGACTGTAAACACTGAATGCTTCTTTCATGAAAGCACAACCACCATTTGACTGGTTTTACAGGTGTCTGTGTGTTTATGTGTGTTTGTCAGATTATTGTGCAAGTAAGTTTGCAGCTGTGGGCTTTGCTGAGTCCATGGCTCTGGAGCTGCTGGCTTCAGGATGTGATGGAGTGAAGACCACCATTGTTTGTCCCTTTTTCATCAACACTGGAATGTTTGATGGGGCTAACACCAAGTAAGGTCAAATGACAGTGTGTGTGTGTGTGTGTGTGTGTGTGTAGTAGATACAGTAACCATATTACATTTACAACATTTATCAGTAGCTCTTATCCAGAGCAAGTTCCATTCCCTAACTTCAGGAACAGTGTCCTTGGAGCAACTTGGGGTTAAGACTTTGTATAGGCTCAGGGTGGTGCCAGATGCAGAAAAACGAAACTCAACCCCACTAACACAGAAATATCTTACACTAGGTCACCATCATCACCACAGTCAAGCTACAAAAAGAGAAAATCTGCATGTGGGTGCCATTACGAGTGTAATAACACATTAGTCTACACTGATACATCAAATTGATCAAAGGATTTATAGCATTGTTTTGAAGTTTGTGATTTACAGCCTTGATCTTGTCGGCTTAAATTTTATATAAATGTATACAGTATGTGTAACTTTTAGTATGTAAAGCTTCATACATCAGTTCTCTTGAGCCCCACTTATTTCAGTTTCTGAGAGATACAGAGAAGTACAGAGATAGAAAGAGGCAGAGAGGAGAGAGAGAATAATGTTGGAAGAGAGATGGAAGCAGCTTGACAGGTAGACAGGTCTGGAGACTCACTAGCCCCAAGCAGTGTCTCAGATGTCAGCTTATATTTGAATGATCAACGTCTGTTTGTCAGGTGTGGTAAGTGTGAGTGTGTGTTGGTGTTAGGAGCATGTTTGTGGATGTGTGTATGTGTGTGGCCGCTACCGCAAATCAGAAGGTTTGGGTGGCCTTGTGGCTGCTGGTTTTGATTATGTCAACGTGAGTCGTACTATTTGCATGCTCATTTAAATTTAAATGTGTAGGTGAGCTCATTCCGGATCAGCGCTCAGAACTTGACTCAACATGGCAGATTGGTAAACATAACTTAATTCTAAAGTCTTTATGAATGCAAACCACCATTCACTATTTTAGACACCGGTTCCTCTTTAAGCCAGTTACAGAGGAAACAGTGAATGTTTTTTCTTAATTAAGAGTTGAAAGAAATATGGCAGTGCAACAGTGACAGGGATAGTAGTGCTGGGCGATCTGACTTCAAATCAATATCACGATAATAATTGAACACTTTATCTGGATTATGATTAATTTATAATATTGTTTTAGGGTTTTTGTTAGTTCTTTGCCCTAGTTTACAGATAAGGTTTGTACTGTAAATATGCACAATAGGGGTGTCACAAGACACTCAGCTCACAAGACGAGACAATACATGAGATTAGGTTCACGAGAACCAGATGAGATTTCAATACATATTTCAAAGGAAACTTAAATGATGAATCATATGACTGGAATATGGTCTTTTGTTTAACTGAAATACATAAACAGTCAATTGCAAAAAAGTGCATTTAGAAAGTCCACTGACTTGTATGATGCCAACTTCATCTCCTTAGACCATTACTGTGCATGAGCTTCTAACTTCTAATTGAAGTATAAATAATCTAATCTAATTAATTGGATTGTACATTATAAAATTAACATGTTAATTAAAATGTTGTAAAATTAAAAGATGTAGAGAACATTAACAGATAAGAGCGGCGTGGTTGCGCAATGGTTAGCGCTGCCGCCTCACAGCGAGAAGGGTCCCAGGTCGGCGTAGGGCCTTTCTGTGTGGAGTTTGCATGCTCTCCCCGTGTTCGCTTGGGTTTCCTCCGGGTGTCCCGTTTTCCTCCCACAGTCTAAAAGCATACACTGAAGGTTAATTAGCAACTCTAAATTGGCCCTGTAAGGTGTGAATGTGAGTGTGATTGTGTGAGTGTGCGTGCCCTGCGGTGTGTTGGTGCCTGCCAAGGGTTGGTCCCCGTCTTGCGCCCGTAGTTGCCGGGTTAGGCTCCGGTGTCCCCCGCGACCCCAGCTGGAATTAAGTGGTTGGAATAATGAATGAATGAATGAATGAATGAACATTAACAGATACAATTAGACTGATACTGGCTGAACAAATGGCACTGAAAATGTTCAAATAACCCACAACTTGTCTTCTTGCTTCTTCTTTTGGTGTTGTACTGCAAAAATGTGCATTCATATTCGGTATATGAACTTGGAACCATATTAGTGACCTGATTGGGGATGAAACTGGTCATTCAGCTTTCTCCAAACTTGTGATTGGCTGCTTTTTGCCACATTTATAATGCAGTACCAAGTTCTAGTACCAGTTCCACTGCACGTTCAGAATTTTGGCACATGCTATTTCACAAGGCAGCTTTTCACTACAGCAAGAAATATTGTGACGTTTTAATATCCCAAGATCTAATCACACCTCTAATGTTCAACTATTAAACCTGGGTTATTTTTTGCTACCGAAGGAATGCATATTTTATCATTGTAATTTTACACATACTTATTTTCATTGTAATATTTGAATATTACACCTTAAAAATTCAACAGTTCTTCAGATGTCTATCTGTCAAATAAGGTTAATGATAAATTGTATCAAAACAATAATGTCCAGCTTCTGATGTTAGTGTGTGTATTTGACAGGAGTAGTTCTCATGTCTCAATTCCTGTGTTTGTGTGTGTGTGTGTTTGTCTAGGTGGCCTAGACTTATGCCCATTCTGGATCCAGATTATGTGTGTAAAAAGATTGTAAACGCAGTTCGGAGAGACCAGTTCTATGTCTACCTCCCTCGAAGTATCTGTCTAGGCATCGCTCTGAAGAAGTAAGTCATGCTTCACCCCGATCTCTGTTATGTGTGTTCCCTCTCCACTGCTAATGCTCAGAGCTCTTTGAACTCTGGGATAATGATGCCAGCATTTAAGATTTTAATTAGCGTCAACGTGCTGCAGCTCTGCTTAGGCCGTGATGCTGTAATAGATAAAGCACTTGCGTTCTGAGTGATGTGCTGCCAGTTTTTCGACTGCTTTGTCATGTGTGAGTGTGTGTGTGCTCAAGCTTTTGATGGTGCTGCATTTTATCTGTGTGTGTGTATATGGGGGAGTGTTAAGTACACTACTTCAGATTTCTGAGTCCTCATACTATTATGGTATTAAATGACTTTATATTTTAGTACTGTTTCTCTATTTCTACATTTTGAAAACACCAACTGGCCTTGAACAAGCACTGAAATCCTGGATAATGATTTGTCAACCCATAAAGAGACCTCAAATGTGTGTAATATTTGGGTTAATATTTGGAGTATGGGCTTGTTGGTTTTTGAGTCAGCTGAGCTTTCACATCAGTTTACTAATTCCAAATTTGTTTTTATTAATAATAATGTGGATGTCTTCTTTCTTCATCCCAGCATTTTGCCCGTGAAAGTAGGAGTGTTGCTCGGCGAGTATTTGGGAGCATTTGACTTCATGGCTAAGTTCAAAGGTCACAGCAAAAATAGTGACTAATTTTGCTGCTAGAAGACTTGAAGACAACTTGCTGGCTGAGATGGTCGACATTCACAAAACAGACGCTCTACAGACTGAAGTAATGAAGTAAATCTGCTGCTATTCACCTACAAGAATTAACAAGCCAGGGGAGAAGTTCTCTTTCTTTTTATAAATATGAAAATATAGCAATCTTATCCTCTTAGGTCTAACCATTTTCAAAAGCACTTGATCGTCATAATAGAAGGTAACTGTTCTCCATTCCCAATGGATGTTGGCATAAATATAAGCTTTGACATAAATAAAGTTCACTGTTACAGTACACTACTGGCAAGTGCATATAGCATCATGTGAAATATGAAGGCGTAATGACAATGTTGAAGCAGTACTGCAGGCTTTCAAACAGCATAAGACTGTATGATTTTTTTTATGAAAATGCTTAATTGTTCTTAATTTCTTTTAAAAACTCAAGCAAGCACTGGTACGAACTTTGTTCTTCCTAGACTTTTAGAAGAACGCAGAGTATTTGATTGAATGTGCCTTGACTCAACATGGCTCTTATGGCTCTTATGCAACACTACGGGCTGGTTTCCCGAATGTGGTTTAAGCCTAGGCTTGGGCTAGATTTTTGTTGGGCTAGATTCCTCTCTAGTCCCTACTTCAGCTTACCTAGAGGGAAACCAGTTCTTTGTTCATTTCTTGTCCTATGCAACAGTAACCTCTCCTGTGAACATTAGCGCTAAACCTAGCCATAGAGTTTACAGACTAAACTAACATTCACTGTAAAACCTAATAAAAATGCCACTGATTAAACAAAAGCGTGTGCTTCATTTCCTTGCACTTCCATAATGATTTTATAATTATGTATTACAGCTCAATTATGTCTCCCATTATCCACTATTATGCCAATAATACAGTGGAGTTCAGTTGGATGCTCTTTCATCATAATCTTCTGCTGTTTAAACCGTAGTCTTAAACATGAACTTTTTATTTTGATTCTGCAATTAAACACAATGTTCTCTATCCAATAAGTCTTGCTAAGCAGCCCAGTGGTGGGTTTTAGATTCAAACCCTCTAATCACCCCCTAAACACCAGGTGCATGCAATCCAGTTTCACTACTGAAATCACTTTTTTTTTTTTTACAAAAAAATTCAATAAATAAAACTTTTATTTGTTTTTCTTAACACTTCATGATGATTTTGCCATCTTTATGAATAATGAATTTAATGCAGGGGCGGCACGGCTCACAGCGAGAAGGTCCTGGGTTCGATTTCCCGGTCGGCTGTAGAGTTTGTGTGCTCTCCATGTGTTCGCTCCAGTTTCCACCCACAGTCCAAAAGCATGCACTATAGCTTGACTGGCGAATCTAAATTGCTCCCATAAGATGTGACTGAGAGTATGTGTGTGTGTATGTGTGGCCATGTATTTATCGCATTGTGGGTATCTTTTGTCCCCTACAATTACTTTTATCTGTTTTTTTGGGGTTTTGTGGGGACATTTGAGAGGTCCCCATGAGGAGAAATGACTTTATAGAAAATGTGCTTGTTTTATTTGAGAAACTAAAAGAGGTAAAAGATGTGCATTTGGTTACTGAGGGTAAGGTTAGGATTAGGTGTAAAATTATATACATCTAGTCATTATGGGAGTCTATGGAAGGACACTCTCTCACTAGGGATTTAGCGGTTCGGATAAAGAAAGAAAGAAAGAAAGAAAGAAAGAAAGAAAGAGTATATCTAAAAAATAATAATAATAAAAATACACAAACAGACTACTGCTTGGACTGAATAGTGGTCACAGGGACAGAACCAGTTTCTGATTGTTCTAACACCTTTCAAACGTAACCAGCGTTAACATTTTAGCAGTTTGAGCTACAGGACCGCTTCTATTGTGCGATAGCAATCTCAAAAGACCAAGAGACACGTGTAGCAATGGCGAGCCCAAATAATTCAAAGGTAGCGTTTTTAAACTGGAAGTACAGACTTTACTGTTCCCTCAATGGAGTAATATATATATAGTGGCCAAAAACGTCGGTGTTGATAATAGCTCAAACCCATATACAGTATATTTAAATGTTCATATATGAATGTAACGCAATAGTTACTTCCCCTGGTACCTAATGCGGTAACTCAGTTAATTACTTTTTTAAAGTAACGTGCCGGGCACTGGTTATTAACTTTACCTCTCAGTGGTCATAAAGTTATGGCTGATTTTCGTGTATATAATAGCTGTCTTGGTCAGTGGTGTATGTATGTTGTGTTGCAGTGGCAAAAGACTTACACATTAGTCATGGGGCTGCGTGACATGAGTGGGAGGAACACAGATGCCACAGACAACCCTGACAGCTTGCCCTCTTAGTAACAGGTTTATGTGTTATTCTGCCTATTTACTTCAGAACACAAAGTTTCCAAATGATTCACAACCACACCGATCCCAGCTTACACAGCAGATGTCTGGAGTTTGTAGGCTTGAATCACTTACAAAAATCATTTCTCGGAAGGAACCACTATTAGGATCATCCCGCCATCAAGAGGTCATCCCGGGAACGGCAAACAAATACAGAGTAAAGTTGCACACATCCATTAAGGACTAGGAATCTATCTAACACGTTTTTATCCTCATAATATATGAAATCGATTCAGCACCCATTGATTTAACGTCTGATGATATCACAAAGTCTTTTGTATTATGATTTACATTCGATTCAATTCAGGAGCCAGCAAGTAGTATGAGACGTGATTTACAATAGTCTCTTACATTCATATCAAATCGGAAAGAAACTAAAATAATTTACCATGTTTATTCCTGAACTCAAAACTGGAATCAGAATCATTTAAATGACAAAAAAAAATTCTCTCTTTTAATAAGAATATACCCCCATTCAACATAAAGTGACATTACAATACATACGTTTCCAGATCAATGTTTTAATTTTAAATTGATGCCATGGTCTCCATGAATCAATATATTGATAAGAATATGTCTTTAATAAGATAAGAATATGTCTTTAATAATAGACCCCCATTCAATATAAAGTGACATTACAATACATATGTTGTCCGATCAATATTTTCATTTTTAATCGATGCTATGGTCTTGAATCAATACATTGATGTAGATAAATGCATCATTATACATTTATTAAGGATTGCAGTGTTACTTAGCAAACCAACAACTTGCCTCACAAAAACAATTAATTTGCTTATAATCTAAAGTTAGATCAATTATTGTCAGTGCATTCAGATCAACTGTAGTCACTGATAATGAGCAAGAGAGAAACAAACATTTATTAGAATGATACAGATATTCATACAGAGCATTCACAAGATGAACGCTCCAATAAAAAAATCTTGCAAGTCATAATTAAAATCTGTCACATTATGACAGCACCTTGTCACACACACACAAACTGTGACTGCAAGTCTTTGGGCCTCCGCACTGGAAGGAGGGGCTGATCCACACACATACAGCACCTCTCAGAGGCACAATGTAGTAGTACTAAAGTGCAGCAGCATGCAGGATCTCAGCAGGGTTCAGTAAGGCTTCCCTCCTAGAGCAGCCAACATCTCATCCCGCTCTTTAGCAGTGGGCATGTCAGGCTTTACTCCATCACGTCTGCGCTGCAGCATCACATCGTGCTGGGATCAAGAGGCACACACAAATGATTTCACATTTATATACAAAATGTATGTTGATGGATTTATTGCTATCAAATACAGCCTTGAATCAATATACATGTAAAAATGTAAATGTAATACATTTTTTATTCTGAAAGAGTGATGGAGCAAAGAGAAGGAGGGAGAGACATGGAGGGAGAGAGAGAGAGAGAAATAGAGACTTTTCATCTTTTAAAAGTTTTTTTTACAAGTTGATTATAAAAAACCCATTGCCAATACTTTTTATCAATACTAAATACTCGCTGTCACCTTGCTGAACTACAGCTGTTTCAGTCGCCAATTAGGTGGCATTTAGGCATAAAACATCTGATGTACTGGGATTTTCACAAACAGCCATCCTTAGGGTTTACAAAAAATAGTCAGAAAATCCAGTGAGCAGAGGTTCTCTTATTGAAAGTATCCTCTCGGCAGAGCAACGGTACAAGCAACATGTATCTAATGGAAAGGCAATGGAATATATTTGTCAACAGATAATGCAACAATAAATGTTCAGCTACATAAAGGAAAGGCACTTACCCAGTATTTCCTGCAGTTCTTGTACTTCACAAAATACCCAGAACACATGTTCTTGTCATAGTTGTAGGCACTCAGGCACCTTTGTGCTCCGTCACTCTCCTGCACACAATGTAAATAAGTAAATAAATAAATAAAAGCCCCAACAGTAGGAAGTAGGGCTGCTCGATTATGAAAAAAAACATAATCACGATTAATTTGGTCAATCTTGAAATCACGATTATTTAACACTTTACTTTGTGTTACTATTTAAGACTTTATGCTGCTCTCCTCCTTCCGCCATCTTTACCCGCTCAGACTGTACACCGCCACCAGAACACACACGTGCGTTCAGTCTTCGGAAGGTGCGTTAGTGCGCGTGCGTGTGTCATTCGGAACACAAGACAAAATATGAGTATACTTGCAGAGCGTAATGTGGCAAAATAATTGTAATTATAATTGTTTTTGTCGATTACATTATTTTTGTGATTGTTTGGAGCTGAAATTGAAATTGAAATTAAAATTCGATTAATTGCACAGCCTTAGTAGGAAGTAATCCTTAATATCTATATGAATACTACAAATAATAAGATGGAAACTATTTTTAAATACTCTCACAACATCTGAAACAGATCTAACTTTGTCAGTACATTTTACTGAATGATAACTAGATGTTTTAGAACTGTTGATAATTCTTCCAGGTTAACTTGTAAGATCAGTGCTTTTTCACTATATGTCTTCTTTTATCTCACTTGCATATACATTGCATTAGATGTCCACAGTAAATCTTAACAATACTGCATATAGGAAGGTAAAAATGATCTCAAAAATGATCTCTCTCTCTCTCTCTCTCTCTCTCTCTCACACACACACCTCAATGCAGGGGTTCGTGTCCTCGTTTCGAAGCTTAGTGACACGTGATCTGGAGCTCATACTTGACGCATCTGTTTGCGCTGCAGCTACAAAGTGAAGCACACATTTTTTTGTGTAAGTCATACTTACAGTAAGAGTCACAATATGACTGACAGTCAGACTGATTTGGGCAGATGCTGCTTTAGATATTTGAAGTTTTAGAAAACCAATGATATATTGGAAATTTTTTAAAAATCCCAGAAGCAAGATAAACAAATATTGCTTATTATATATAGTTATTTAGACGCACCCACAAAAAAATAACAGGACTAAATAAGGGGTGGGTATTGGCAAGGATCTGACAATAACATACGTATCACATTACATGGGTAACTATATGATTATATCATAATATATTGAGATACTCTACATATTGCGATATTCTACAGTTCACTAAAAACGTAAAAACATAGCTGAAATGCAACCTGCTGTGCACGAACTGGGTGCTCTTAATCAATCGGATGTTAATAATTCAGCCAAAACAACATAACTCAGAATTGAATTTTAACTTCAATGTCTTTGCATTTTAACGCACTGAACTAGTGGACAACAAAAACGTTAAGATAAAGTGCATACGTTTGAAAATAAGAAATTAAAGTGCCCAGTCAGTTATCTGAGGTTGCTTGTGGTGCATGAATCTCCCCCTGGGAAATATCAATATTTTTGGAGATAGAAATCGATATAGGATATCGCGAAAGGAAATATCGGGATATACTGAGACTAAACTCTGTTTACATTTCAACTTGATTCATTTTCTTGCTGACGATACTGTACTGTCAGTAAAGATCTCCCTCTAGTGGACGAACTATGCATTTACAACATATAACAAGAATGAAGTATTTATACTATGTTTATTTTTCTAGTCATTTATCTTATGTAACGGCACATTAATTTATCGGTCGCGCACTAATGACGTCATTCGCCATTAGAGGTTAAATAATTTGCTCAAGTTACAATACTACAGCGGTTTAGTAACAAAGCTTGCAACCTTTTAGCCATAGAAATAAGCTCACATTTAGCAAACATTCGTACAATTGAAAGAGCAAAATGGTTTTTTTTTGGTTTAATCATAACACCTATTAGCATAGGCAATAGGCTGAAGAAAGCTAGTCTAACGCTAGCTAAGTGAAGTGACATAGAGACTGGGCAAAAGTTTTCACACACATCAGCGACCCAAATGACATTAAGTCACGTAGAGGACATCATGATGTCGCTAGTTACTGGCACTATATTGTGGCTGGTTCGTGCAATACGCTAAATGCTAACGTTAGCTGTCATAGAGTCAACGTTGGGGTCAGAACGTTGTAAACAGGTGCCTAAATTTCGTCGCCTCATTTTACAATCACACTACAAAAATCGTTTGTACTCGTTGATCACGCCCGGTGTTTCTTTTTAGTTTTACTCACCGGTTCTAGCAGCGAAGCCCACAGACCGCGCTCACATTCTGTAAGACACACACCGCTCCGGTCCGGTGTCAATTCCAAATTGCATTCTTCCCCACTACGGAGTACACACCCAGCTCCGGCAACCGTCTCTTTTGGCATACTATTTAGTAGGAGCGAACGCGGTTTGAAACGCAGCCCTTCAGACGCTTTCCTTCAAATCAGCGTGAACGTCACACACGCGAAACGCGGCGCTGCGCAACCCTATTACGGCCAACTTGTCTGTTACTGACAGCTAGAGTGACCAATGAGAGGAGGCTGTCTAAAATCACACTCCGCCCACTCGATGGATTGGCAGCGGTTTCATCCACTGGTGTGGCTCGACTGGCCGCTTTATCCCACCTTTTGTTTTAAATAGAAATCAAACCAAGCCGCTACGATTGACAGAAAGGCTGGCGAGTGCGAAAATTTTGATTTTGTGAAGCGCGCCGTCAATGCGAGTAAAGTATGGAAGTGACGGGCCGTTACACAAATCACGAGCGCGCGAGCCGAAGGCGGGACTATGGGCGTGGCCAAGCGCGTTGGGTTGCACCGCAGCGCATAGCCTACACAATGGCTGCTGGAAAGAGGAGAAAGCAAACAATTTTCAGGCCCGCCGCGTCCAGCAAAAAATATGAGAAAAAAATTATTAAAAATTCGGAAATTAGTTGAAAGTCAAGAAAAACGCCTTAGAAAGGATGTTAAGGCTCCCACGGTAAGTTTTGCGCAAATTCGGCAAATTGTTACGCTGTTCTTGAATTAAAATATCGGGGTTATTCAAATTATGAGAGTGAGGGTGAGCTAGGGAAAAAAGTTTGTGTTAATCAGCGCCCAGTTTAGGACCTGAGAGAAAAGCAGCGGAAGATAGAAATAGATAGAAAATTCGTATAAATTATGTTATAAGCGTTGGTCGCGTCGCGTTGAACGCAAACGAACGTCAACAGACGGAGGAAGTGCTGGAGTTTGGAAAAAGTTGGAAAAGTTTTTTAAATTGACAGGAGTTTACGTTTTTCCTAATATAATAACGACGGTGCTACGGGGGTAGCCGTGGCGAATGCACGCGCACTTAAATATTGTAAAAATGAATATAAAATGCGCGCTGCGGTCATGCTGCTCAAATTTTGACACATACATGCACGCGCGACGTCTGTAAACACTGTTGTCGGCGGAATCGCGTTTTGCGTGTTCTCTGTTAAGCGCAATGCCGACGCCAGGCTCGTGTGTTGCGGACTCGTTTCTCCGCGCGATTTTAAAAGTTGTCGGCGAAAGTGAGGCGGCGAGATTTGCCTGCGATCGCCTCGGAAAGGCGACGCGGCGTTTCCGCGTCGTTCCGTCCGCTGTCGGCGAGAGAAAGTTGCTTGTCAATATCGCAAACAACCAAAATGGAGGGAGAAGTTAAGGGGGACTAATTGGCCGATGCTAAACATTCTCTCCAGTGTGTCCATCTACTCTCGTTCGCCGTCCGATTCCGCCTAAACCCACCGACTCGGACATAGACGTTAAAACTTTTCCCCTCTGTCATAAAGAGAAGGGTAACCGGGTCCAATTTGGCCGGTCACTAGAATAAATGTTATTCACTGCTCAATTAATATCATTGTCAGAGGTGTTGTTGATTTGCTGTGGCTGTGGTTATGTGGCGTGCGGTGTAGCATGTAGCTGTGTAATGCAAAAGCAGCCTATCGTATAGGCAGAGAAAAACTTATAGCCTACACATGTCGCTTTGGCGGACGGGCGCGCGCGGCCATAAGAGTCGGTGCACGCATCTAAACGCGTCGTGCACGTTTTTTAATGCAAAGCAACATGTTCCGATGGTGCATGTGGTGGCTTCGTGGGTGAAAGAACATGTGTGGCATGGCTGGGTGGTGGAGGGGGAGGTAGTGGGGGAGGAGGAGGAGGGGCTGGGTCTAGAGAGGGGTCCGCACCCCCATTCTTACCGCTGCTGGATGTCCTTTATGCGCCCAGTCCGAGAGGCTTTTTTTTTGCTCGGGTTTAAGGGCCGGTGCCACCGCGTTACTATGCACGTCAAGCAATGCCCCGCATCTTCTTAAAGGACGTGTGTTTTTGTCGCATCCACTCGCTAACTTCTATAGAGAAAACGTGGCTGCACGTGTGATTTGTAGACCCGCGCTTCGTCGAAAAACACGGGTTTCTTTATGACATAAAAATGAAATGTTTGTAGAACTTTATTTATTCTTTACGGTTTTTCTTTAATAAACGGCAGGCGTTTTTACAAAAGTTAGAAAATGTATGAAAAATGTAAAAAGTATGAAAAATTTGGATTCTTGTAATTTCTTTTTAATTAAGTTTAGTTTCTTTATAAAAACAGGAAGACTAAAAGTTTATTTTAATATTTTAGGACATGAAAATTTATTTATAGTAAGTGGTGAAATCACAGTGTGTTTTATTTTAGTCGTTTTAACACAATGCAATTTAAAATTCAATAAAATTTAAGAAATAAACAAATAATAAGAAATAATAAATTAAAAGTACGTGTTTATATGTTAGATTGTTGTAAATTCATTTAAGCCACCAGCATAATTCATATTCTGCCTTGATTGAAAAATGATTTAATCAGATTTTAAACATTTATGTTTTTGAGTTATGAAGAACAAGTAGTTTAAATATGTATTTAATACTTTACGTGTATTTTAAGATATTTTATGTAATTTTAATATCTTTCCTCTGGTAATTAGCTTAAATCGTTAAACAATAATAACTGTATCTTCATATTAGTATTTTAAGTTTTGTTATTAGATGTTATTGTTCATGTGAATGCTTTAGATTTATGCGTAAACTACAAATTTGAACCTTTTTATATTTAGTTTTGTAAATGATTAATGATTTAACATTTAATTTATAACTGAATGTCTGAGTCTATTACATAAATAATCAACATGAAACTTTTAGTATACAAACATTCATGTATGTTGTATGTCTGTTTAGCTGATTAATATTTATTTATGCAGAAATAAACTTGGATTAAACTTCCCTATAGTTATTATAGGGAACCCATATTCTGCAAACCTATTAATACAAATATATAAATACAATTATTTTAACTCATTTATTTTAATTTTTCTCAATTCTAGTGCATGTTTTAGTTAGCATGTTTTGAGCAACACTCAAATAATAATGTAAAAGCAGTAAAAATATATTTTTTTCTGAAACTGTTATAGAAAGGGCAAGGAAAACGAAAATTGTACATTGTGTCGTCTGTTTTGTGCACAATTGTAAAATAAAAAATTTATTTTATTTGTTGCTGCATTCTGAACTATCTGATTGAACAGATAATCATGCAATTAATTCTAACAGGCTGTTGTAGTGTCAACTGAATGATGCCAGATACTAGAAATTAAATCATAACTGAGGACTAATCGTTAATTGGGATAGAATATTATTGAGTACAGATCAGCAAAATTCTGGGAATAACGTGGAACAGTGACTTAAACAGATACATGCTGGATGAAAATAGTGGTGCTATAGATGAGGGAAGGATGCATGAAGTTGGTGGTGTAGTCTGTGGATTTAGTGAAATGTAAATGCTAAGTTTGCATCTGAAAAAATAATTTACATTTCAAGACAACTGTGGGATTTTCATTAGCTAAAAAGAAAACATAACCTCCTGTTAATTTGTTATTGATTTTTAACATCCAAAATGCCTTATAATGTTCATGACCATCATTACTCGATTAAAAATTCCTTTAATGGGTGCTGATTGCTTCTTATCCCAGTCCTGTCAATTTATATTTATACTACTGTGAATTTGTGTTGTAAATACAAATGACTGAATTGTGTAATAATTGTAAATTGTTTGCAGTGTGATGAATCACTTAATTGACCTAAAATTCCTTCAACGATTTCTTTTGCAAGTTGGTTAAATTGTAGTAAAGTATTGATATATGCTTGTTGTAAATCTAGAATAACAAGTCTTTATTTTACATCATGAAATGCATAAATAATTATGAATAAAAACATACCTATTAAAGTTAATAAAGTGCAATGCCCATAGTTTTTTCAGCTGGTTGGTCATCAGCCCACATCCTCATTTGCCCTAAAGTTGATACATGCTAGTACACTGTAATAATTAAGCATAAACTGCTTAATACGATTTTTGTATTTTGTGTATGGTTACAATTAGGTGTAAAAGGTTAAAGCCTATAGACTGTGCATGTTTAATTCGCTCAGATCTTTCTTCATGTCTCTCCAACCTTAACAAATCCCGTTGCATTTAATCAGAAGACTCATTGCTATGCTGCCACCATATTGAATGTGTTTTGTTAATGATTTTATGATAGCTTAGTACTGGTATGTCATTTTAATTCAGCATTTGTTCTTTATTTCCTTGGTGTTTCATTGTTCTTTAGCTGATGTCTTTATCCAGAGTGACTTACATTTCCTAATTACTGTACATGGAGAGGCTCTGTGGAACCACTTGGGTTTAAATGCCTGTGCTTTATACAGTGGTGGTAGTGCCAGAGGTGGGGACTAAGCCACAACCTCATGATACATGGCCAAGTTTCTTTTCATCAACAAAGCATTTATGTGTTTACCATCAGACTGAACTCATTTCTCCCTTTTTAATGTGGGTTCTATAAAGCTGCATTGTCAAGGCTAAACCATAATTGATTAAGTTTTAAGATGTAGGTTTTACACAAGTACATTATAAGCTATACTGTTTAGCTCTAAAATATTTGGACAGTGTGTGTCATTTTGATTATGCTGTGCAGATTGTCAGATTTGATTTTGAAGGTGTGTGAATCGGCACAATATCCATGTCAGCTTAATTGTTTAGGATTCTGTTTTTATTATTTTATTTGTCAAAAAATAGATTGGTTGGCTGGTTGAATTTTTAATGGCCAGAGTCTGGAGGAGATTTTTTTACATGGCCAGAGCAGCTGGTGCTACGTTCCTTTAGATGGATGGAAATCTTTTGCATGAATGCACTACAGTCAATGTTAATGAACCATTTAAAGCCGTAGCTTTAGACTCGATTTGATCTAAATCTCAGAAATCAGCCCAAAGTGTATCAAAGTAAATGCATTATTACAAAACACAGTAAAATTGCTTTCCGCAATTCCTAAGACTCCAGCTCAAATCCTGACAGTACGAGAGCCTGGAAATGACATTGAGTAGGAGAGGGGTTGATCCTGTTCTTTGATTGGGTGCTATATCTTTATTCCTCAGAGCTTTTAATCCACAGCACCCATCTCACGCCATAGACATCTCCCTCATCTCAGATTAACGCTCAAAGCACATTCAACAGACTTTCAGTTGTAGACCAACATTATTTGGGTCAAATTTGGAAGGGGTCTGGTTGCTATTCAGAATCCCTAAGCTGTCTATAGTTTCATTTCTTGTGTGTACTTTTAAGAGTTTTCCATTGCTTGGTGATGTTGCCCAAAATAGTCACACATGGAGGCTTGAAGCTAATGTGTTTGTACCTCAGGTTAGTCTACTTTCCACCTCTAGATCTGTTTAATTAGATTAGTGAACGTTGTGAACATTTGTTAACAAGTAAGGAGGTGCTCAGATTTCCAGGAAACCTTTTGGGGATTGATTGGTGCCGAAGGAGAAATAATGTTATTTACTGGAACAAATTGTATTAACACAATATATACTTATATTTCAGTGTTTTAAAGGCTACCTCAGACTTCCACAGCATCTTCTTCCATGTGCATGCTAATACCAAATCCACTGCTTTCATCAAAGTTAAGGGAGGAGCCAAAGTGGCCTCACAACAAAACTTTGCCACTAGGGGGGGCACAAATCATTGATGATCAAAAAGTGTTTTACATAAAATATTTTCATGGATCAATTTGAATGTATTAAAAAACCATAACAAGCATCAATACAAATATGTTAACAGCTTAAATTGTTTACACGTTTTGAGTAACAGCTAAATAGCTTCTGTTACTGCGCATAATGCCTTTTGTGAATCAGGGACATGGATTAACAAAACATATTTTAATTTTGAATAGATGATAGATGTCTGATCTGCTTCAAGGTTATTTTATAGATCATATGTCACGGTAGAACATCACACTAAATCCTCTCCCAGTCATTTGGAACATTGTTTGTGTTTTTGGCAATGTCGCTGCTGATTCTTTTGCTCTGTGATTGATTTGCCTCACCCATCCTCGTCTTCTACTCCATCAGCTCCTGCTCTCCCTGTGCTCTTGAAGACTCGGTCTCTCTCACTCCCCCAGCGCCCGAACGCCTTGCGCGTGTCCACCACCCGGTTGGTCCGTGCTAGCTTGTCATGGCCACGGTCGCCCCTGACGATGAGTGCTCCATCCCGGCGGAGCGCGATCGAATGAGGAAGAGGAGAACAGAGGGGAAGGGGAGGAAGAACTTCCTCTGTCAGCTTTGCGAGAAGGCCTTCAACAGCGTGGAGAAGCTGAAGGTGCACTCGTACTCACACACGGGCGAGAGGCCATACCGCTGCACACACACAGACTGCACCAAGGCCTTCGTCTCTAAATACAAACTGCTACGGTGAGGCTCACACACCCTCACAAATCATCTTATGGCAGCAAAAGACATATTAAAAGAATTGTTGTATTTACAATTTTAGAGCATATGTGAGTCAAGTGGAGATAACGATAAGTGCAAAATGCACTCAGGACCTCAACGTCTACATCCTACCTCTATGATCATTGAGCGCCTGAGCAAGACCCTTATCCCCAAGTTGTTTAGGACCCAAAGGGGCCCAAAGATTGACACTATTCTGCAATCATCATCATTATCACCACCACCATTGGGCCCCTGAGCAAGACCCTTTACACCAAGTTGCCCAGGGGCTTAATTCTGGCTCCATCCTGGTTCAGTAATCACCATCACTGAGCCTCTGGTCAAGATCCTTAACACCTAGTTGCTCAGGGGACAAATCTGGCTCTGTTGTACCTCCATCATGACTTTGTCTTACCTCTATCATCACCATCATTAGGCCCCTTAACCACAAGTTGCTTGAAGTCCAAACCTGGCTCTGTGCTACCTTCATCATCGCCATCACTGGGCAGTTGGCGGCGTAACGGTAGGGGGTTCGTCCCGTGATCAGAGGGTTCGAATCCAGGAAAGTTACCACTGAGGTACTCATGAGCAAGGTACTGTCCTCAAGCACTGCTCCCTGGGTGCTGCCCTTGTTACCTGCCCACTGGATGGGGCAATGGCAGAGGTCATTTAGTTGTGGTGCGCTGTGTGCTGTGCTGTGGTGTGTTCACAATGACAAATAATCACTCACTTTCACTATTAACTTGGAGTAAAGGTTCTTGCTCAGGCACTAAATGATAATGGCAATGGAGATGGGATATAGCCAGTCTTGAAACTACAACTTAAGACGTAACTAAAGTTCTACCACTAGGCCATCGCCACCTGAAGCATTCGTGATTACGCTGTGGCTGCAGCTGCCTAACTTGCCATTCGAAACACAATATTTCAAAACTCATAAAAAATAAAACATAAAAAATGGCCCCGAAGCCCAGGTAGTATTTATTGTTACGGTATCCGCTCAGTTTAATTTATATATAGACAGTTGTGTGATTAAGTTGAATTTAGTTGAAGACAGGGTTGTGCTTCGGTCCACTTAGTATGCGTCGGTCCTCTAGGTCCAACTTGTATGGGGAGGGCGTGGAATAGCATGATTCCAAAGTTGCAGCGGGTTTCTTTCCTCATTGTGTGCTGGCCTGTTTCCACAGGCACATGGCGACTCACTCGCCGGAGAAGAGCCACAAGTGCAGCTACTGTGAGAAGATGTTCCACCGCAAAGACCACCTGAAGAACCACCTTCACACGCACGACCCCAACAAAGAGGCCTTCAACTGCGGCGAGTGCGGCAAGAGCTACAACACCAAGCTGGGCTTCCGGCGGCACCAGGCCCTGCACGCCGCCCACCGCGGCGACCTGACGTGCCAGGTGTGCCTGCAGACATACCCCAGCACCCCGCTGTTGCTGGAGCACCTGCGCGGGCACGCCGGCAAAAGTGCCACCGGTGCCAAGGAGAAGCGACACCAGTGTGAGCACTGCGAGCGCCGTTTCTACACCCGCAAGGACGTGCGGCGCCACATGGTGGTCCACACGGGCCGCAAGGACTTCCTCTGCCAGTACTGCGCCCAGCGCTTCGGCCGCAAGGACCACCTGACGCGCCACGTAAAAAAGAGCCACGCACATGAGCTCCTGCGGGTCAAGGCTGAACCGGTGGAGCTGATGGAGCCGCACCCTTCGCCCACATCGGCAGGGTCCTTGGGGCTGCGGTACCCACTCGGCCACGCCTCCTACTCGCCGCCGCCTCCCCCACTCCGGGCGGAACTGGAGAGCTATCTTCTGGAGCTGCAGGCGGAGGAAACACCCAAGTTGAGTGCCGCCGCCGTTGCTTCATCCGCCGGGGAACCGACGGCATCTTTGGACTTCCTGTCACCTCTCTTCAACTTCCTGCCTTACAGCCAGGGGGCGGGGCCTACAGCCTTAGGAGTTTCCTACAGTCAGGAGGAAGGGCTGCCCTTAATCACGCCCTCGCAAGACGTGCCTGACCCCATCGGGCCTCTCCACCCCCTGGCGCACCCGCACACGCTGGCTGCTAACTACACACACCCGCAAAGCCTGAATACAACCACCACCCTGCCTCGCTTCCACCAGGCCTTCCAGTGACCCCAATGAAATGCATCAACCACACAAACTTAGCTACCTTAGCACTTACTCGAAAAGCATACCAACACTTTACAACCAACTCGGCACTTAAGACGGGAGAAAGCAAGCGCGAGGCGACGCTCAGCTCTTACGCCAGTAAACACCTTTCTTTTTTTCAAACCGTGCCTTTGACAACATATCACTCGCTTGTTGAAATCTACTACGTACTTTTAGATTCTGAAAGAGCTAGCCACAGAAGATGTTGAATATCCTCAAACCGTTCATTTAATTTTTTTTAAAAGCCTGCCTACAAAGCAGGGCCTCCGTTTGCAGTGAAGTTTTGCTCTCGAACGCCGAGAGCATGTAGCTTTCAGAACCATCCAGTTTAGCACTTTGAACTTCGAATGATGTCGAAGTTCCATCAAAGCTAAAAATATATATATAGTTTTCCTGATATATTTTTTGTTTGTTTGTTTGTTTGTTGGCTCATAAGCTGTTGGGTACTGAAGCGCCAGCCTTTTGAGTGACAGTGTCAGAACTCCACAGAGCCAAAGGCAACCAAACGCCTCAGAGCCAGAGTGAGGAAGGCTCATTGTTTTTAATTTCTTTTTTTTTTTTAATGATGGCCATTTGCCTTCATGCTGCTGCTCGTTATAAGGGCCTGAAACTTTACCAGTGCGGATCTGCTTCACACTACAAAGCAATAAAAGGGAAACATGGATGGACCGTACAAAGACTTATCGCACATACACACAAACAGCTCTTAAACACTCTCCTTCTTCTTCCCCCGTCGTTTTGCCCCCGTGTGACCCTGAGAAACACTCAGCCTTGCCTGGCACGTGAGGTCCATTGCACTGATTGAAGTTCGTTGATGAAAACTTTGTGCTGTTCCATTCAAAAGTGCATGCACACACACACACACAACCAATCTCTTAAGGACGAACATACGTCTGTGAAAAAGGCCTCGTTCCAAATTAGACACAATCCGAAATATTTTTTACTGAATTCTAGAATTTTGATTACGCATGCCACAATCTTATTTTCCCCACGAGAACACCCAGGCAAAATCCCTTTATATTTTTGTGAGTGTATGTTTGTATGTGTTTGTGTGTGTGCGTGGCAAAGACTGAAGTGCGTGTTGAGTGAATGTTTGGCTCGTGTTGAATTTACATTACATTGGGAGCTGAAGGTTATTGGGTGCTGGAAAGTCTCCATGATGGGCATATTTTTCATAATAGCACTTTCGAAATGGAAATAAATCTGATGCCTTTGTTTTGTCATATGTATTTTTTTTCTTTTGTTTAAGAAGACTGTCATAAATGGTATAGATGTCATATTTAGCTCTTTAGCAGACTGTTTAGCATGTATATAAAAAATGCTATATGTGTGTGTGATATTTTTACAGGTACACTTCATACAATGTTCGTCTTTGTATATTTCTCCTTTTTATTTGCTTTATTGCACAAAATGTCTGTGTCTCTCACTGAGACTTTGACCTACCAGAAAGGTTTATTCCACCCGATCGTCCTCCTTCTCCTTCTTCTTTATATTCAAAGCACTTCCTTTCCCCCCACCCCTCATTGAGTTGTATAAATCTCTTCATGCATCTGAAGCAGTATGTAAATACTTCAGTATTGACTAAAAAGTGTATCGAACTGGGACGACCAGAATGCCTCAACACTTTTTACGGCCTAAAACAGTGATGTCACTGATGCTGCTGAGTGGTGGACGGAGTGTGGGTTACGCAGAGAAGCCGATGGAAACGCTCCGTTTGAGGGCGTGTTTTCACTGGGAGACACAGACCTTTAGCAATGTTCCTATTCAGTTCCAGTGGTACCATCATCCCGGTGTGCGTGTGTACATGTGTTGTGGGTGTGTGAGTGTAACACAATCTCTCTATATTTGGATAATGCTGCTAATGGACAAAGTATAGCCCCCGATGGCACAACAGAACTTCTCTCCTCCACTTTTTCTTCTTTTCCAATTCAAAACTGTGCGCTAACAAGGGAGCAAGAATGTGTTGTATTTATTGTCAGTAGTAATAATGGCACGGCCATTATTCACAAACCTGTTACTTTTTTGGGGAGGTGGATGTTGCCATAGTAATGCTGAAGAGGAGAGAGAGAGAGAGTCTGGATGGAATTGACCTCTGATCTCACAACCTGTTGAAGTGGAGAAGAGAAAAGGAGGGAGAACGAACGAGACTGAATGCTCGGTTCATCGATCGAGTGACGGCCATTCCAGCCATAACGGTGTTCTATGTTGTGTCCTTAAAGTCCTTATTGTTTTAATCGCATTTCGTTTTTGTAATGCCATCCTGTGATAGTGGATATTGCTAATCATGTATATGTTACTTTAATGTACTTTTACAAACTACTGTTGTATGTGTATATCCCAAGACAGAACGATTCATATATCTTTATGAATGGGAGCAGTGTGTGTGCGTGTGTGTGTGTGTGTTGGTCTGTGTCATTGTAATGAGCTGCTGCAGCCTGCATTTCCTTTCATCTCCTCAAGATGACATCATCCAAAGAGAAAGTTATTTATTGGCTGGCTGGGTGAGCCAGGTGTGTGATGTTAGAAGGTGAACGGCTGGCTGTTGGAGTGTGTGTGAATGTGAGAGAGAAAGGAAGAGAGGAAGATTGTGTATCTGTTTGCATTCAGACGACCTTTGCTGCTATGTGAGGAGAGGAGAGATTTGGTCCAGTGTTAATACTGTCCACAGTACTGAGAGCTCAATAAACATACCAGAAGGAATCACTTTATCATGTGTTTGCCTCTGTATTTGAATAGGCTGATTTAAGTAGAAGTTGATCAATAATAGTAATTAATTAGGAATAACCTAATTAAATATAATTATTCATTATCACTTTTGAAAAATTGGTGTTTTATTTAAAATCATTTAGGGGGTCTGGAGGAATGATTAGGAAGAACTAAAATTAAGAGAAGTAAATATGAAAATATTTTAAGCATTCATTTCATTTTTTCCACTTCATTTTTTAACGTTATAGTTCAGTTTCTTGCATATCTTTCAATTGTGAAAATTAATGTGATTAAAAAGTGGTTAACACTCAAAGTTGTGATTTTTAATTTACAAAAACTGCTAAAAATATGAATATACAGTACTGTATAATAGTGTGGAGCCACCCCAATTCCATAATTTGCTATAATTAGACAGTAGATATGAATTATATATATAATTCCTCAAGGTGACATTGAAAAACCCAAGAACTTACAATTACACTTTTATTGCAAAAATGGAACAAGTGTATGAATGTATAATGTTTAAAAAGCTTACATTTTGTACAGTCTATAAAGAGATAAAAATGGTCCTTACAGATGATAGGTAACACAGACCTCATCTGTGTTTATGGTAAACTTTTTTAATTGAGTTAAACTGAAACATTTTAATAAAAGTAGTCTTGACATAATTATAGCATTCGTAAACAAAAAACAATGCACATTCAGAATATTTACTTCATCTCTGTGAAACTAAGGAAATGACAGATTATTGATTATAAATTAGTAAGTCATTGTTTTTTTTCAAGCAGCGATATCATAATGAGCCTCGTTTTCAAAGTTAAAAGTCATAGTAAACTTAATTGTCATATCTAAAGTATACAAGGTGACAGAGAGACGAGACGTGGCTTCAGCTTCCACAGTACAAAAAGACAAAGTAGGGCACATAGAGTGAGCAATATATAAATACAAATTTAAAAAATGCATGTAGAGTAGGCAAAAAAAATAAAACAGACTATAAAAAGTAAAATATAAAAACTCTAGAGGTAGAGGTACAAACGAGACTGTGGAATATGGTTACATGCAGAATTTAAAACTACAGTTTTGCCCTGGAGTTATCTTTTTGGATTGAATATTAAGTTCTAAAAACAGGCGGTCTATTAAATAAAGTGACAACAGCCTAATAGAGAATATTTGTTTTATACAGTTTTATACCCAATTTGCCTTAACAGAAAAAGGCAAGAGGAAAGATGTTGACTACACAAATTAACGTAAATAATTTAGCAAGCCTTTGGATTAATCCTCTATATTTCTATCCGAAATGAATTAATTCGATATTCACAAACTGCATTTAATGACGTAGTGTGCGAAAGCGCCGGCGTAGCGCATGCGCAGTGACTCCTCTTAACTTGATTGGTTGTGCTCGGGTGGGTGGTCACGTGGGTCGCACAGTACCCGGATATTTGATATAAATGCGCGCGCAGGCCTCGGTTTCCTTCTTTCTGGATGAGCGCATGAGTAGCTGAGCTCGCGCTTCCTGGCTCACCGCTGTTCGCTCCAGTTTCTTCACGAATAAGTCGGTCAGGAAAATACCGTCATGGTAATGTTTATGCCGTCGATTATTTTCGTCTACATGTTTTTGTTCTGTTTCCATACACGTCATTAAAGTACATCTTCAAACACGTGCATCTCGTGTATGACGTCGAGCTACTGTTTGTTAGCCAGTTAGCCTGGCTCGATTTCTGAATTATTGTTGTGGGATTAAAGTGATAATTTCACTTTTATAACCACGATGTAGTTGTGTTGTATAACGTTTCTTTGTGATCTTTCTTTCATCATAAACAAAACGTTATTGATTATATCTAAATGAGTTAGCCGTGGTTAGCTTTATGCTCGTATCGAAGCGTGTATTGTCACTTCCTGACCTGTAGGAGTCATTGAGAGTTCTGGTCTTTCGTAGTGCTTTTGTCATCTATTCTCTAAAGTCAGACGAAATATACTGGACCTGGAAAAGATCAGTATTATGATGTTCCTTTTAATGCATGTGATGGCAACTGAAAGTCCCCCCCATAGAAGCAGATGAATAAATGTAAAATTAACAGCATAAAGAGAGTATATAAAAAGAATAAGTTGGAAAGAAATGCTATTGATAAATCGATGTGCCTTTAATGCGTTTGGTTGTCATTCAAAGTGCTTTACAAATATAAAATAGTAAATAGGAATATAAAAAGTAATGGAATATAAAATTAGCAGCACAAAATATTCTGAGAACATGAAAACAAAAATGAACATAGACAGTACACAGGAGATAGAAGGTTAATAATTAATTGCTTCTATAAGGTAATATCTTGCTTGATGCCAAAATAAATGTACTTTTTATTCTTTTCCTTTTTTTGTCACTTTAGTTTTATGGGCAGGTTTGGCTAAATTTTTGGCGCATGGGATGTTATGGAGCTGAATGCAAATTTCAAGAACATTTCCTCAACTCTGGTTTTTATCTGACTTGCAGGCTTTTAAAGACAGTGGCAAAGCCCCTGTGGAGGCCGAGGTGGCCATTCACCGCATCAGGATCACTCTCACCAGCCGCAATGTCAAGTCTCTTGAGAAGGGTCAGTGCTGGTCACACTTTCTCTCACCTTGTCCCTAGTGAACCCTCTGGCAATGAGGAAAAACATCTAGTTATGATTGTATATGATTTCGTATTATACGCTATTCTGAGCCTCACTCTTTCAACTACTCCATGTGAACATATTCCATGTAGTTCTCTGTGGCTGATAAGAAACTTCTTTTGCAGTGTGTGCTGATCTGATCCGAGGTGCTAAGGAGAAGAGCCTTAAGGTGAAGGGGCCTGTGCGCATGCCTACCAAGGTAACTTGTATTCTGGAGAAGTGTTTTTTTTCCCTGCAAGTTAGTGGAGGCTTAAATTGAAATAATGCTCATGCTGCTTTGTCATTAGAGACCACTGTACAGTGCAAAGCACAACACGTTTTCTTATTGGCTGATGTAAGCCGATTGCAAACCGTAGCCTTAAGGTGTAAGTGTACTTTGTACATTTATACATGTACTGTCTTAAGCTGTCATTAAAGCTATTGTGTTGTACTTCTGTCATGTTGTTGGTGCTTAATATTAGGTTAAAAGAAGGAAAGTTGGCCAGTGTTAAATTTGACTTTGGATAACCTAAAATTATTTAGCAGGAACTGCAGATTAAAATATGTAGAACTAGTTTTGAGTTTGTGTGTGATCAGATTTGTAATGATGTAATCCCATCCCTTGTCATCAGACCCTGCGCATCACCACCCGTAAGACCCCTTGTGGAGAAGGTTCCAAGACCTGGGACAGATTTCAGATGAGGATCCACAAGCGTCTTATTGACCTTCACAGCCCATCTGAGATCGTCAAGCAGATCACAAGCATCAGTATCGAGCCTGGTGTAGAGGTGGAAGTTACCATCGCAGATGCATAAACTACCTTGTGTTGCTACATGTCAGAGCAATAAAGATCTTGGTTTAATAAATTCAGCCTCTTTTGTCTGGTCTTCCTTTGCCCTGGTGGAACTTTGAATAATTAGCAAATAAGCTATTTTGTGTTAGTATAATGTCCAGAGAGCTTAATGCTCTGGCAAAGAGGGTTGGTGAAGTTAATGGTGAGATGAGACATTTTTGGGCCAACTCTTTTTGTCCTTCAAGCATTGCTGATATTGGAAAGAGACGTGCATTTGTGTTAGCACCACATTGTTTTGAAGCTTTGGTGCTTTACTACCTTTAGCTGATATCTCAACTTGTAGATGCAACCTTAGCACTTTTTAATTGAAGGTTTAACCACTTTTAAGGTATGATACCAAGCTGTGCTATTTAATTCAATGTACCATATTAATGTTTTATAGCGTTAGTTGAGAGTCATTTATGTGGTCGTTTTAAATGTTTGTACTTAAGTGCAAGCAAAGGTCATCAATGTTCAAATATATTTATAAATTAATGGGTACTTTTCCAAGCAGCTACACAGCTTCTTACTCTGACACCTGGTATTTGAAGAGGAAAAATAAATGTTTCATTAAAAATAAAACTTGTTCAACGCATTTGCTTACCTATTTAAACAAATTTATATAGCAAGTTATCATTGACTCAGAAGGAGAACTTGCACGTTTCTTTTTGTATGAGACTGACTGAGGTTCACCTGTAATTGGCGAGCTGTATTAATAACGTAATTGGTTGCTTGGCTGCTATTTGTGGGTGGGATTTCAGCTCATCACTGAAAGTGGATAAAGCTGTTTTTCATTCATTGGTTCTCTTGCTAGTAGTTAGTTGGAACTTGGGCTGCAAAATGTACTGTTGTGTTGAGTGAGTTTTCTCGCTTTCCAGCAAAACCAATTAAACATCACAAAAGGAGCTGGAGTTTGTTTTGCTTTTCTTAAAGGCAATCAAAAATTGTCCTTGTTTTGGTAAGTACAAACATGGTTAATTACAGGGACGCGAAATGGAGCTCGGTTCCCATGAAAAGAACTAGAGCTACTTTGAAAGCCTTCCCCGAAACGCTTTAAAATTTGAAAATGTTTTGTTGTAGGTTATTTGAATTTTTTTCCGTACACTAAGGTTGCAAAAAATATGAATATCTACACTAATTAACAAAATTGTCTGCTGCTGTGGCTGCGCTGCACTCGAATTGCCGGATTTACAGCGCCACCTGCAGTAATCATTGTGTGGGCGTTTAAATGAAGTCGGTCATTTCGAATATCAAATCTATATTGAATAACCGTGACTCAAGTTTTCGTTATTTGGAAGGACAGTAACGTTTTGTTCATGTATTAAATGCGTAAACGAGGACAACCCTCCTGCCCTTCGAAACCCTTGAAACTGACCGCCTAAGACATGTACAAGCCGATAGCGTGCTTATTTCACGACACACTTCATACAATTTAATATCCTGCATACATCCTAACACTGTACTTATTTAAGTATGTGATGCATGTTGGTGTTTTATACACTTGAAAACATCTGTTTAAAATTACATCGTCTTAATTCATACACTGAAATCAAAATAATTTAGCTGTGTCCGAAATGAATGCATTCAATGTTTTCCAATTGTTTAAAAATGTAATGTTTTGCATTTGGCTTACTATTGTAGTAATATGCTCTAGTGGTAGTGTTTTTCTAGACGGGGATGCCGATATTGGCACAACACCTGATAATCTCCTCTGAAATCCAGTGTTTGAAGCCTGGTGTATAAATGATACATATTAAAGCTACACTTTTTCTTCCTTGCAGTCATGGCAACAACTATAGACTTGACACAGGAGGGCATGGATTTAGTGGCCATGGAGTCAACGGCTTGTGATCCTCACCATGCTGCCTTACCAGAACTTTCTGGAGTTTCTTCCATTGCCTCACAGGTGTTTAAGGGATAGTCATATTTCTCTAATTGTTTTTTTTTTTTTAAATAGGCTATGACATACTTTCTGTATGTACAGTATGTGTGTATGAATGTATTGGTTTCCCCCTCTCAGAGTGAGTCGGTAGATGGCTGTGACCAGCAGCTTCGAGTTTTCCTCAGAGTTCGGCCTTTCAGCAAAGAAGAACTCAGCAATAACGAGGACCAGGTCCTTTGTCCTACTTATTTTGCTGCTTGAGAAATACAATAGGTTTTCTGTGCGTTTGTATGTGTCCTATCTCTTTGTCTTTCTCAGGGTTGTGTAGTATTGGAAAACACAGAAATGGTTGCCCTTAATGCCCCTAAAGGTTCTGCCACAATGAAGATCAGTGAGAAAGGCATTGGCCAGCAGCTTCATAAGTTCAGTTTCACCAAGGTGCTCTGCCATGTCATTTAACTAAAAGCTAATAGGCACTCCACCTATGCAGCTGTGTAATGGTGTTAAATGACTTGTAGATCTTTGGGCCAGAATCAACTCAGGCAGAGTTCTTTGATGGAACAATCAGATCTCAAGTACAGGACTTCCTGCAAGGCAAAAATACACTGGTGTTCAGCTATGGAGTGACCAACGCTGGGAAGACACATACTATACAAGGTATGAAATGTCAGTGTCTGTGTAGTTAAGACTGGGAGTTGTTTCCAGGTAGCTCTCAATCAAGAATTGATTCCAAAGCTTTGGAATTTACCCCACACAGTCATTTAGCAGTTTCACTAAATAAAGCCATAATAAATTGACATGGAAAACTAATCTTGAGATTTAGTTCTGTGTAATTTATCAAACACAAGAAGGGATTTTTAATTACTGATGGAACATTATCATGCATTTTGATTGTTTTATGAGACTACTTCCCCTGTTAGTTTTTTGACATCAGAAGATGAAAATCACTAACTTTGTTGATTCCTAGGAATTTGAATAGTACTAATAGGTCCCAAAAGTAGTAGAAATCCTTTGCAAGTCTTACAAATAAGTGTTGGAAAATACTTCTGTTAATCCAGTTCAAATCTCCACTGTTCATTACTCCAATAACTTGTTCACGTAACTTTCTCATGGGGTGGTTGCATAGTGGTAAGACAATATATAAACCAAGAGGTTCAAGCCCAGCTGCTTTCTTACCGCCAGTGCAACCACAATTAGGCTATTAAGCCTAAGACTCTTAACCCAATGTGGTGTATGTTGCACACTGTTACTTGCCTCAACACAGGTTCTCCAAAGGACCCTGGCATTTTGCCGCGTGCTCTGGACACTGTGTTCAGGCACATCAGCGGGCAGCTGTACGAGCAGATGGACTTGAGGCCATATCTGGGCTCTGATGTGCAGAAACTGGACCCTGATCAGCTCCGAGCTGAGAGATGTGCCAAGGCGGCACTCTTTAGTTTGCTCAAAGAGGTACTTCAAACCCTTTTGAGGAACTCTGAACTCTTCCTCCTCTTGTCTTATTGTCCTGAAGAATGTCACTAGAATAGTCCAGTATTTTGATTTATAAAATGCTTCAACTAGTTCTAAAAATATTTCTTCATTTTTCCTTTGTCAGTGTCAAACATTTTTGGCTTTGGTCACTGGTCCTCACCAGTCAGTGTGATAATGTGTCTTTAAAAAATGTTTCCACATAGTCTGAATTGGTCACTAGAGGTTGAGTTTAAAACACAAAAGGCTTTAAAAACATGGGACCCCTTCAAATGATCAGATAACTAAAGTTAGGGTTTTTATGCAAGTTTATAGTCACAGCAGCACCATACTCAAGCTCCTAAAGAGAAAGTGCAGACCATGTTCTGGAGGATGGCAATCCAGCAGGGCAAAACCACTCTTATATACCACTAGTAGAAGAGGTTTCTTTGCGTAGTAAATACGAAATACAATAGAGAACATTTGAATAAAGATGCAGGAGGCCAACAGAATATAGGGGAGACCGGGTATGGTCGTAACACATTTTTCTTCAGCACCTAAAACTACTTTTTTTTTTTTTTTTTTTTTTTTTTTAAGCTACAGTTCTGGAACCTTTAGGCAAAGTACCCACATTTGTCTACTACAAGTGGCAACCATTAAAATCTCCTCAACTATATCACAGAATTTGTGAGATTATGACAAATACAGAGTGTACCTTTGTTACAACCTACCCCACTACTGGTAGAGAAAATGCAGAAAAACAATGGAACTCTGTGATTGCTGATTTATTGCCTAAACAGGGTAGGTTTGAAAATAGATTCACCAACATATGTTGTATAACATACAATCCATTCTTCACATAGAGAATGAAGATCATAATGTTTTAAACAAAATATTAAAAAAAGCATAACGTTTATACTGTGTGTGTCTCTCGGGGGGGAGAGAGAGAGAGCTGAAGAGTCACACATGAAGATGAAATGAATGAACATGGATATGTCTACTAGCCCCGTACTACAGGACTTTTTTTTTTTTTTCTAGCTGTATTAGCATGGTGCTTTGACATTAGCAAGGGAGAGCTACACCATTCTTTACTAGAGAAACTGTAGTTTGACCTGATATAACTCATACAACGTTATCTACAACGGTAAAAGCACTAGAAAAAGTTTTTTTTTTTTTTTAATTACTTTCTTAGCTCAGACTTTGAATTTTTCTCCTTGCTCCAGGAGAAATTGCACCAACGACTTGAAAATGTCCATGTGTGATCGTAAAGGAAGTCTGAGGAGACTGAAACTGTCACATGACTCGTATCTTATCCCTGAATGCTGGAATTGGTGGTGTTACAACTCCCCCCGTGTTACGACCATACCCGGTCTCCCCTACTGAATATTCTGCATGTAGTTTCTGTTAGAAGGCTGACTGTTCATGTAGATTAATAAAAAATGGGATAATGAACAAATTAGGACCTATACAATATTTAGTATTTTTGCCTTTCTTTAAACAGGAGACAGAACCTTCCAGAACCAGTAGGAACAGAAGCTCATCCTCCTCCTCAATCAATAGTCTGTCTTTCTCTGGAGTGTCTTATGACCGTACAGGTGTGCCCCCATCTGCAATATTACACAGATTGTGTGACTATGAGACATTCTGACATGGGCTTTTGTGTTGGCTTCTCTAAGTGGACAGTGCTGAGGGTGCTGTGGATGAAGCGCAGAGTCTCTACTCCTTATGGGTGGCTTATTATGAGATCTACAATGAGCAAGTGTATGACCTACTACAGCCAGCTCTCACCAACAAGATGAAGCGGAGAGTGGCACTGCGAGTGTGTGAGGACAGTGGTAGTAACTCCTATGTTAGAGGTGTGTTGATCTGATTGTTTCATAGCTGCATATATGGAACTTGTATGAATATATGACTTCTGCTGTTAATTATTAACAGTAATGAATAGAGAGGCACCAAAATGACATTTGGCCGAAACTGAAAATGAGGAAACACCGAAAGAAATTTCTATATCTGTTCCTATTGGTTACTCTCTAACATTATAGAATGGGGAAAAATGTTTTCTGATCAATTTAAAATGAAGAAATACTAAAGTCTTGGGTATAATCACGAAATAATCACTAGAAATGATCTATAAATCTCTGTTTTGTGAGTAACGCTGGTTCTTTGTGTTTTTTTAGTTAAATGAGTTTTGTTTATAATAAAGTCTTGCCTAGTGGCAAAATACTTCAAAACGTTTCATGTGGGCAAACATTTCTTAACAATGCCAGTTAATTAGATTATACTACTGCGTGTGTCGTCACATCTGTGTTTTCTTCAGTTATTTAAAAATCTGATATGCTCTTTCATTAGG
This sequence comes from Distichodus sexfasciatus, assembly GCA_032718565.1. Taxonomy (NCBI): domain Eukaryota; kingdom Metazoa; phylum Chordata; class Actinopteri; order Characiformes; family Distichodontidae; genus Distichodus; species Distichodus sexfasciatus. Next base: position 383,846 of record JAVGVS010000079.1, read on the forward strand.
AAAAAAACATGGCTTTAATAGTTGAGCCTATTTGCATTAGAAACCTTGTCAATGAACTACTGTATGTCAAAAAGTTGTTCTTTAATTGCAGTTCTGTTAATCGTGATGTTGATTTGTGGTCATAACCGCCAGCCCTAGTTTAAAGTGGTATTGTCTACTTGCCCCAAAATTGCTGAGTTGCAGTGTGACTTGTCTGTTGTAGATCTGAAGTGGGTTAACATCCAAAATGCGGAGGAGGCCAGCAAAGTCTTACGAGTCGGGAACAAGAATCGCAGTGCTGCTGCCACCAAAATGAACCAGTCGTCCAGCCGGAGGTAGATACTCGACTCTACAGAGACTTTGTTGCTTTTAAGGGAACAAAAGTCTAATTTTATAATATGGAAATTAGATATAAAGATCTGTGCCCTTCATGGTTTCCCTCACTTACAGCCACAGCATCTTCACCATCAAGCTGATGCGTACTGACGGTGCCGACGTCCAGGGAATGTCAGAGTAAGTCTCTATGGGTGGAATTTTCCAAATGTATGGTGTGTGTGTGGATGGTGTTGTCTCACCTTCCCTCTCTACCAGGCTTTCTCTGTGTGACCTGGCCGGCTCGGAGAGATGCAACAAGACCAAAACGTTTGGCGAACGCCTGAAGGAGGCAGGAAACATCAACAACTCTCTTCTGATCCTGGGAAAGTGCCTCACCGCCCTTCGCAACAGCCAAGGTGACAGGTGGGCTGACATACTGATCTCATTTTTTAATGCTCAAATAGAGCACCTTTAAGACCAAATATTCCCTTGCTGCACAATCTCACCTGCTGCTGAGTGCCATTGTAACAAAGTAATCAATGTTTGTCATAATAGTGGTCATAATGTTGTCACTGGTTGTTGTGTGTGGGTCATTTCAATCGGCTAGCTTGAGTAGTCTAGGACTTTTTGTCCTGCTCTAATCTATACCGACGTCCAGCTTTTTGTAATCAATAGATCTCATGTCAGGTTACTTAACTGTGGCGGTTGGTAGCGTAAAGGTTAGGGAGTTGACCCCATGATCAAACGGTTTAAGTTCTGGACCAATTACGGTACCACTGAGGTACTCATGAGCAAGGTACCATCCCTGGGAGCTGCCAAAAAGCTTACCACTTCCCCTTCACGGATGGGTCAAAGAGAGGTCACATTTCATTTGGGTGCACGGTCATTGTGAGTACAGCACACAATCACCCTTAATTTGTGCATGGTAGATCTGATTTGCTAGCTAAGCTGTAATCTCATTGACAAAACGCTACGATTTCATCACTCGCCCACACACTAAAAATGTCCGTCCTAGCTAATGGCTGGTCCTAAAATTCTAAGAGTGGTTGGTTTAGGGTGTATTCACACCAGGTAAGTCTTAGTTTACTTGCTTTGGTCGGGACACGCGGGAAGCACAAAGTAAAAGTACACAATCATGAAGATTTTACGTGCTGATCTACTTGTCCTCAGAGCGAAATGGTTTGTTCAGTTACATACGTTTGCAGAAATGTTTGAGCGTTAAGAGCGTTTGATGCAATGACAGTTTTGCAATATGTTAGTAATTTTGCGATGGTGAAGACATGCTGCAAGACGGCTGTGAAGGAGAACTCTCCTCGGAGCTCCACGTTACCCCACAGCTTGTTTCTAGCACTGGCTATACACGTCTGTGTGTGTTGTGTAGTTATCCAAACAATTTTACTATAATGTACGACAACGTCAGAAGCCAGTTAAATACAGAAAGGTATGCTTTTTGCAACTGGGTCGGCTCGAGGTCGGGCTGCTTTCACACCTTAAACAAACCAGAGTGGGTTTGGAACCGAACCAAGACCACCTCTTTAGCTTGGGCGTAAGTATGCGGAGTTTGATTGCATGTAATCACACATGCCCAAAAGGTCCGAACCAAGGGAGGAAGAAACTTTGGATTTGTTTTAAGCGAACCAAACAAGGCCGGTGTGATTGCACTCTTAAATAATAACTGCAGGACTAATATTCACTGTGCAATGTGAAATTGAACTTGTAGATTCTGTCTAGGTTCTAGATACCAACTCCATGTTGTAATCTACCATTTGAACCAAGGTACTTTGAGTCAATGTCTTCGTGTGGCCAGACGGACTGCTTGTATGGTTCAAAAAAGCTCAATGCTGAACATAATGCTGAAATTTCATTGTGTTTGTGTTTTTTGTTTTTTAAACTGCTGTGGCCCCTGTCGGCTTCCAATAAGTGTTGTTAAAGAGGGTGCATTCTTATTTGTCATATATAAAAGTCTGTCTCAGGCTGAGCAGTGTCCATTTTCCAGGGCGAGGAGCAGCTATGTCCCGTTCAGAGAGAGCAAGCTGACCCGGCTCTTCCAGGGAGTGTTCTGTGGTAGGGGAAGAGCCTCCATGATTGTTAACATCAATCAGTGCGCCTCCACTTATGATGAGACTCTTCACGTGATGAAGTTCTCGGCTGTGGCTAAAGAGGTGAGATTGTGTGGTAGTTTTGTGTAGATGGCACAAGTAGTTTGGCCGTCTGCCGTTGCCAAACTCAACATTTTTAATGGGTCATAAAATCTCATCTGTTAAAAGCAACAGTTTTATAGCTGTGATCAAGATGAGTTCTGCTTATGTTTATTTAGGACTAGTTAAATTTTTATGACACATTAATGAATTATGGGGGGGGGGGGAAATGTTTTTGATCAGGTGGTTCAGGTCAACCTCCCTCGTTCTCTTGAGTCCTTTTCACCTCGCCTGATTGGCCGTGATGGGAAGCCGCTGCTACGCAACGGGGTGATTGATAGCCAGGCCGTGGAAGAGTATCTGTCTGATGATGAGCTGTTAGATGGTGACGATGAAGCAGACATGTCCATATTACCCCAAGAGGTAAAAATTATGTTGACATGGTTACATCTTACATTGCAAATGACACTGACACAATGACACATTCCTCTTGTTAAACTGAAAAATTGTCAGTTATGCACGTTTTGCTGGCACAGTTCTTGTCGAAACATCTCGTCATCTGTAGGAGCTGCTGAGTTTGGTTGAAAGTCTGCGAGTGAAGCTGTTGGCTGAACGCAAGAAAAATCTGATGCAGGAGATTCAGATCCGCAAAGAGATGGGTGATGCGATGCTGCAGCAAATCATGGAGATTGAAGAGTCCCACAGGTGAGCAATACTCACTGACTTACTTGGATAAGGGTTTAATAGCTCAGTGTTCAAAGGGTTACTCAAAGAACAGATTATGCTGTCAACAAGAACTGTCTGCAGTAAGCTTAGTGGGGGTGGATAATTAATTGAAATTGGCATTCAGGACCTAACTGAAGGAATCATGTCGATCATTTTTAAAATTCCTTCATGTTAAAACCACATAGGTGTTTTATTAGAAAAAGAATTCCAGCCTGTGTAGTTGAGCATCGTTACAGTTTAAACCTTGTGAGCTGGAGGTGGGATTCATTCATTAAATGTAATGTTGCTTTGATAATTGTGGCTTTGATTTGAAGGCCAGATCAAATTAGATTGATGGATTTGTTTGAACAAGTATGTCATACACTAAGGCAACGCTAGATGGGGCCATTTCAGTGGCCTAACAACAATCTGTGGCTTTAGATTTGTGATCTCAAAGCTGCTATTCAAAAGAACATTAAACCCCAGACCAACCAAACATGTTGGAAGACACTGCAGGCATCAGATTCAACCAGTTTTTTTTCCCCCTGATGCTGTATATTGTTGAATATCATGGATCAATATATTTTACATGTCCCAGCAACGCTCCTACTATAAACTATTATTTAAATGGGAACAGACATTTCTAAAAGACGGACACAGAGTCAGAAGATTTTATGAAGTCATAAAATGTGCATCAGTATAAAGAGTGTGAGACAAAAAAAGCTAGTGCTCGCTCACTTAACTTAGAAACCATGTTTTAGTCGTCAGATGGCCGACCTGAAGGAGAGTTACGAGGAGAAGATGGACAGCACGTTTGAGATGTATAAGGAGGCCCTGAAGGAGCATGCCTACCAGTGTGCTCTGGAACGGCTCGAGGAAGATTACGTGCCCATAGACGAGCATGCTGCAGAGCAGGACCGAGTCAAGGTGTCTAATTACGTTCACACTTATTTCGAGAAACCTACATTTCCTAATGGGAGCAGCCTGGAGCGACTTGGTACTGAAGCTCACCTTTCCAGCTTCAGTTTTTAAACTTGGCGTACATCTCCCATAAAATCTACTCATTCTTTATGCCACACTTTGATTCTTCATTCCCTGACCGATTAGGAGCTTGAGAGGCGTGTGTATGAGCTAGAAATGAAGCACTGTGGTTCTGTGCCAGCTGTGCTAGAGTCTCCTCCAGCAGCTCCTCAGCAGGAAAACTCCACCCAGACTAACCAACAGCAAACAGATGAGACTGGTAACTATTTTTAAAATTTCAATCTCATCTTTCCCCTTTATTTTAGACTCGCCTTTGACAATTTCCCTTTCCATTTTAGAACATGAGCGCTTCAAACTCCTCTACAAGGAGAAATGTGCTGTGGAACAGTTGTGTGCAGAAAAGCAAGAGGTAAGGCAGTTGAGCTACACAGTGTATGGCCAAAGATTTGTTGCTTGATCCTTTTGTCCAGTATTTGACTCACTTTTTAAAACTTTGTAATTTGCCTTTTAGTTAAAAAAAAAAACAAACCTTTTAAAGTCACTACTTAAGTCATATAATATAAATGTGCAACTGTAGAATTTAAGACCCAGTAAGCGAATGTTTTTGCACCAGCAGGCATGCAGTGAAATCTGTAGTAGTGCTTTTTGCCGTTTCTAGCCCATGAACAAATCTCAAAACATTGTAACTGCGTAAGTGGGTTTAAGAACAAATTCCTTCAGGAACGATTGGTGCATCAGGCCCATTGTGTTTAGATTTTTGCCTTTTTGTTTCCTGAGTAGCTACAGTATATAAATGAATGGGATGTTATGTATTATCAGCTGATCGTGTCTCTTGAGAAGCAAGTGCACGACTTAAATGAGACTCTGCAAGAGGCCGGTGAGAGTTTCATGGAGAAACTCACAGAGGTCCAGAATCTGCAGAACAAGCTGAACTATCAGGTGGGTGAAGGCTGGCAAACTTAAAAAAAAAAAAAATTCTTTAGGACTTGCATATTTATACACCTTGTCATTTCTTATGAACAGGAGCGGGAGGCTGAACGGCTGCAGTGTGAGGTCAGTGAGAAAGATGCAGAGGTATGCACTCTGAGGGAGGAGCTTGCCAAGTTGACCAGCAGCTCAGCAGCACCATCACGGCAGAGGAGAGGCCTGCTGGTCAACATTAAGGAATCCATGTCGACGCCATCACCAGGAAACCTGTGCCGCACCATCCGCAAATCGGTCCGCACCACCACAGCTCTCAGAAAGAAACCCTCCTGATTACAGCCTGATATGATCAAGCAGAGCTTTGTTTTTTAATATTTCCTTTTTTTTATTTAATAAATTTTATCGTATAACCGTTTGTTGTTGGATGTTTTTGGGATTGGGTGAAGCTTGGGGTAAAAGTGTGGCTCAACTGGAATCCATCCTTTTGTTCAGTAATTTACTGTATCCTGGTTTTAAAAATTCTTTGGTTCCTAATGTAGTCATTTCGTTGGGCTGCATTCACCAGTATTTTTGTTCTTAAAGTTGACATTTAAAAATGTGATATTATGCAACTGAGGAACTGAACAAAATGTATTAATCTGTTGTGCACAAACACCCATGCAAAGAAATTTGGCAGTTAGTAGCGAAATGGTTAGGAAGTTGGCCCCGTGATCCGATGGTTGCTGGTTCAAGTCCTGGACCAGTAAAAGAGCCCCTGAGGTACTGGGGAGCAAGGTAGTCATTAGCCCAAATTCTGCTCCCTGGGCACTACCTATCAGCTGCCCACTGCTCCTACACGGATGGGTCAAATACAGCGGTCACATTTTGTTGTGGTGCCCTGTGCTGTGGTGTGTTCACAATGTCAACATCTGCACAAGAATGTTCTTTACTGTCACTGTACTACATAACTACCACCATGTCTCTCAGGGAGAAACCCACCTGAATGTTGCCTGATATGATTAAGCTGAGCTTAAGCTTTTTTTTTTTACTATTGTCCATTTTTATTTATATAATAAAAGTTCAAACAAAATCCTGTTTGTTCTTGGATGTTTTGGGATTGGGTGAAGTTCTTCTTCGAGTAACATGACAAGTCAGTAGATGAAACAGCCAGTACTATATGTCCACATAAGTGCTGTTTCTTATCCTGGTATCGTATATTAGTTAGGAGTCAATTCTAATACATTTCTAGTTCCAAGAGAAGATGCAAGATGACTCTTGGCTCAGTGATAGAAGCAAATCCAACATCAACCCATCTGTCTCGTTCCTGTGCTGAAGTCTCATGGCTGTTGCTGGTACTGACCCTCAGTGGCGGTGTAATAGTCCTCCAGCACGCTCTGCATGTACTCGAAGGTGGGCCTCTCTTCAGGGTTGCCCTTCCAGCACATGGTCATGATCTCGTACAGCTCCTTGGGGCAGTTGGAAGGGCAGGGCATCCGATAGCCGCGCTGTACTCTTGCCATCACTTCGGCGTTGCTCAGACCTGTGGTGATTGATCAGAAATGCTTGGATTCTCTAAGCAGCGCACTTATGTTTTACATGAAATCAGTAGCTCATCAGTTCTAAAAATATTGTTATTGTTACCTCAAGCATCCGCATTAACTACCCAGCCTCTGTAACAGCTGACACTGGGGTTGTAAATAATACATTTTATCATGATACAATATAATTCAATGGACAACAGTTCAATGTCTGCCAAGTCTGCTATGATAAAATTCCAATTCAGGAGCCAGTAATCAATATGACAGTATCAGATGCTGACTTCCATTCATATAAAAACACAAAGCAAATAAAATTCCATTTGACGTTTTTATTCCTGAGCTATGGCCTGCAATAGCGTGTGTTATGTCGCTCTATAAAAGTTGTATAGAGACCAGCTGACACCTTCTCGCTTGCTTGTTGAGGGATGTTATGCAAAATGGCTGATCAATGCTTTCAGTTTGAAGCAAAGTTATTGCAACACTGAAACAAGCTTAAGTCAAACTTTCAGAATTTTAGTCTTAATATGTAAGCTCTAAAGAGAATATAAAATCTAAATTATAGATTTTGAAATTCTTTATTTAGCTGATCACTTCCTCATTAAGATGAAACAGGTGTTTTGGGGTTTGGACAGCTGGTAGTGAGAGTTGGCTTAGTAAGATGTATCTGAGGTACTCATGACCAAGGTAAGGTCCCTAAGAACTGCTCCTGGAAGTGAACAAAAAGCTACCCATTGCTCCGTCATGGATGGGTTAAATGCAGAAGTCACATTTCATTGTGGTGCAATGTGTGTTGTGTTGTGGAGTGTTCACAATGACAAATAATCAACTAGATACTGCACATGGGAACAGTTCATTTATCCACTAGAGGGCAGAATACACTACTCTAACGGGGCAATTGACTAGAATTGCCTTAAACGTAATCTAAATCGACCTTCTGCACGCTGTTGTAGATGTACAATCAAGCATAAACCAGTATATCAGAAGCTTTCCTATTATAACCTACATTATGAAACAGTACCTCTCCATAGCTTGTCAGTTATATCAAAGAAGTAAACCTGTTAAACCTGTTGTTATCTGTGAGGGAAGTGATTAAGAGAAAGTTTGGAAGCCTGACTGACCTGTGTAGGGAATTTTCCCATAGGTGATGATCTCATTGAGGAGGACACCAAAAGACCACATGTCTGATTTAATGGTGAAGGAGCCGTAGTTTATAGCTTCTGGGGCTGTCCACTTAATGGGGAATTTGGCACCTATAAGAAGTTCAATAATGGGAAACGTGGCAACTAAATTCAAATAAATAATATTGCATGCAACTATAAAAAGAAACAATGAGAGATGCTGCAATTATTACAGATGAATCCTGTCAGTAAAAAGCAAAACAGGTCCAAAAAGCACATCACGCTTTTATGTCTTAAAAGCGTATATTGCGCATATTGTAAAATGACTTGTTGATACTGACGCTGTGTGTGACCAGTGTTGGGTAGGATGACCAGATTTAATTGAAAGAGTTACTCCCCCTATTCACTTCCACTAGGTTCATGCAGTAATGCTATAAGAAAAGCGAGTGGAAGTGAGTAGGGGGAGGGAGAAATAAAAAGTTTGGGAAACGCAACACAAATCCAATGTAAGAATGTTTGAGACTGTGGTAAAATAAAATTGCGATTTTATAATTCCGGCCAGATGCATTTTTTTGGTCTTAAAAAGAGGATATGTTCGAAGAAAAAAGGATGTCTGGTCACCCTAGTCATGATGAGTAACTCAGTAACGCAACAAAACGCGACAAAAATAAGTGAGGCTTCTAACTTAACATCAGCATCGAATTTACTTTCAAAATGTTGTCCAGCAACTTTAGCGATGGAGTGTGGCAAAATGCTACATCGTTACAAAAATACTATTTCAAGATGGCGTCTGGGATGCAGCACACCTGGGTGAAGACGGAAGAACGAATGTGTCCATGAAATAGTCTCTATGTAGTTGGCTACTTGTTCTCCGTAGCATGTAGCGTAGCTAACTACTGCATTAACACAGTTGCTTGTCTGTAGCTAAAGTTAAAAAAGCTACCGTTAAAAATGGCTCTGTGAAATGCATTTTTGAAGTTTGTAATACCTTCACTGGCCGAATACTCGTTATCATCGATGACTCTGGCCAGGCCGAAATCAGCAATTTTACAGAGCAAGGTCTCGCTGACCAAGACATTAGCAGCTCGCAGGTCTCTGTGGATGTAGCTCTTCCTCTCAATGTAAGCCATACCCTCTGCAATCTAATCCACAATACACACACCCATACGTAAGCACACAAACAACCAGGTTTCCATTCATGCTGAACAGTGAAGTTCTCCTTTTGCTTCACAGGAGTCTCAGTTCTCTTAAAGTATTTCTGTAGTTATGAGAAAAGTTCTTATAAATACCACAACATCTGGTTAAAACCCAATTCCACCAAATACAACTCGTTTTTTTTTGTCAAGGTGATTTTGTGTGTGGGTGTTGGTGTGGGTGCGAACACTCACTTGAGCCCCAAAGTCAATGAGTTTTGGTAGCTGCATTTTTCGCCCTGATGGACTTTTCAGGAAATCCAACAAACAACCTGCCACCCAAATGAGGAGACTGAAATTATAACTACTGTATATAACTATACATTATTAAATAATAATGGATAAGATCACGTCACTTAGAGGTTCTGAATATTTAAATTTTTGGCTAATTTCCCAGCCCTGGTGTGATAAATTTCCACAGTACATTTACATGCCAGGTGGCAGAGCATGAGGGAGTGTAAGTACCGTTAGCCATGAACTCGGTGATGATGTAGATTGGTTGGGTTTTGGTGACCACAGCGAAGAGACGGACGAGGCGTTCGTGCCGTAAATTCTTCATTAGGTTGGCCTCCTGCAGAAAAGCCTCAACCGACATGGTGCCAGGCTTCAAAGTCTTCACCGCAACCTTGGTACTGTTGTTGTACGTGGCTGAACGACAACCAAATAATGGAGAGACACAGACAAGGCAGTATAAGCACAGATCGACAAATTTTGGTTTACTTCCAAAAGAAAATATTACTTAAATATTTTAAAAAGCCCACATAATTGTTCACGTTTCATGGAAAGCTAGGTGGTTTTGGTAGAAAAATTGGCTTTGAGGCAATACAGGAAATGGTGTTAAGTTGAAAACAGGAAGACAACTCTTAAAATAATACAAACTCACCCAACCAGACCTCTCCGAATTGGCCAGCTCCGAGCCTTTTGACCATTCGAAGAGATTCTTTGGAAATCTCCCAGGCATCTTCATCCCACTGGACTTCAGCTTTGGGCTTCACACACGGTTTGCCTAATTGACGGCATAATCCGTCAGCCCGCTCTACACACAGACACATACACAAAATGTAAAACAGGGAAAAACTTTCTACATATACCTTCTACATGTACCAGTCATAAATCATAGTATTTAAAGCCACCACATGATCAAATGTGACAAAAATCAACAGGAAAGCTGACTTTGGCTTGAAAAGAAAAACTTTGATGTGTTATTAAGAACGTTTTTTCCCTTTGCATCTTCAGCTTAAAAAGACCAAAGATGATCAAATCAAGTACCATGGCCAGTAATTTCTGATTTGTCTTGTCAAAAGGGAATTTTTGTTTTGTGTGTATGGGTGTGTTTCTGTGTATGTTTTCATACTCTGATAAAACGCGATGAGGTCGTCAATTTTTTTGAAAGTAACACGTGGTGAGATGTAGAAACCTCCATCGTCCAGAGGCCGAATCTTATAATGCTTCACCAGAATGATGCCATTCGGCCCCACATCCCTTACGGACATGGAGTAGCAACCTACACACACACACAATGGGCACAAGAAAAGACGACTGAGCACATATATAATAAATGTAGTATACATATAATATATGTTTATAATATAATAAATAATGCATGCAGTTATTCCGGTCATTAAGGCTGTCTCTGTCTATGTTGTTTTCCTGTGTGTTAGATACCATATATAGCATTACCATATAGCATTTTTTCACACCTGCCTAAAACTTTTGCACAGTACTCTCTCTCTCTATATATATATACTGACCGTCCAAACAGCAAAGAACAAGGTACAAGGAATACATAAGGCATAAAGAATAAACAATATAAAAATAGAATATAAAATATACACTTTAAACTAGATGTAGAAGTAGTATTTGTCAGTGTGAAAACAGCACAGCACAATACACCACAACAAAATATGAGCTCTGCATGAAGAAGCAGGCGGGCAGCTGACATGCAGTGCATGTTGGTAACGGATTTGAACCCACAACCTCTTGGTCCAAAGGTGAGT